>JAMKQA010070868.1:0-12365 GCA_024699735.1 Posidonia australis | reverse complement strand
TAACTCATGGAAGATGGAGGGCCTCGCAGACGAAGAGGCTCGAATATTCTCGAGCACATTCGTTTGCAAAGGTAACAGCCGGAAGATGGAAGGTCAACAGTCGCGGTCTGGAAACGGTTGGGCGCTAGCTAGGTGCGCCAATGATGTGCACCACCTTGGTGCGCCACATTGGTGCGCCACCTTAGTGCGCCACCTTGGTGCGCCACCTTGGTGCGCCATCGTGGTGCACCTCACAGATTTCATTGGGCTCTGGCTTGATAATGGGTTTGGGGTCTGGTTTAAGGGTTGATCACATCCAAAGCAACATACGGATACTCATCTCTGGGTTACCTCAAAATCGGGGTGTCTACACACGCCATGCTCTCCAACATCTTCACCATTTTCTCCAACCAGGCCTCACTCTCCTCAATACTAACCTTTCCCCAAAACGATGGCAAACGAAGCTTTATGAAATGGCTCAGCACGGGTCACCCGACGACTCACTGGTACCATTCTTGCTGAACGCATGGGAGATCCCGTGTGCTAAGCTCCTCCGTTCTGCACGAACCGCCTTCCATCCGCCCACATCCTCTCTGAGCTTGGATTCCTCGATAGGGGCCTTGCCCTTACGACCACGAGGAGACATCCTGCAAGGAGAAAGGCAAAACATCTACACCATAGACAAAGCAATAATCAGAAAACCATAGAAAAACCAGGGGCAGACTCTACCATACATGCAAATCCTATGGAGTCTCTAGATCGAACACCCTAGGCTAGCACTAGCCTAGTGAACTTGGAGCTCTAAAATGAGACTTGCCATTCCCTAAACTTCCATAATAATTTATACAAATTAAAAGCTGGAAATTAAAAGCTAAACAGAGAATATCAACTACCAGAAACCTGTGTGTGCGGCTACAAGACTCTGAACTATATGCACTATGCTAAAACCCAATTGCATGTCTACACCTGCTACTCGAAAACCACAAAGAACAAGCGTGAGTGACAAAAGTCACCCAGCACGCACCCCACAAAAATGGCAGAAAACCAAAACTATATTAATTTTTCTTTTAAATTCATTTCGCAATCATTTTCTCTAAAATCCCACACACCAGGCCCACGTCGGCCAAAGCCACAACCAGGGCTCTATTAGCCCAAAACCACAAACAAGGCCCTCAACGGCCAAAACCACACACAGTGAGTCAGGAAGCCCGATGCCAGACAACCAACTCTGGCTACAAGCAGTCCATCGAGGAGCGACCACTACGTTTGCACTGCCACAATGAAGCCACCCTATGCAAGAGTGATCATTGTGACGCGATTCTCCCACTTGGAGAACCCTCACAAAGCCAACCCCTCCCTAGGAAGGCAGTCCTGTCTCTCAGGACGCTACCAACTACGGGGCACGTGTCTCATCCGCACTAGCCACCATAGGGTATGCCACCTCACGGCGTCCTCCACACGGTGCTCAGGAGGGAGTGTCATACCTCCACACCAGACAACACCCGATCCTCAGTGCTCACAGCGACAACTGGAGTATCACCTACAGTTTGCGAAGGACAATTCTAGTAGCCCATTCTATATCTTTGGCGTAGGATGTGTTGCTTGTTTGTCCCCCCTTGTCTAGGGTCGTGTCAGTGCTAGTAGAGGATACTGCTCCATGCTACTACAAGAGATGAGGCCACCAACGCACCACCCATTCACTGTCTACACTTCGGCCAGGATTTAGAATGGGAACCTTATTTTTTCTGACCACAGTCAAAACCCAAACTCATGAGTGCGTCCCATGTGGTCAATCCCATATGGGACATGCATGGTGAGAGAGTGCACTTTAGGACATTCATCTGCATTGTGTGTCATTGCATACCACTTTAATAAATCACATTTGTCTTTGCGTCGTTTTCAAGGATCTGATACCTGTTTCTCTTGCCTGTTTGCCCAAGTAGCTTGTTGCGAGGTCATCAACTAGGAGCTCGAGTGTCTCCATAGCAGGCGGCCTCCCGTGGTTGTTTTTTCTTGCCTTTTCCAAGCTATTGGTCACTTTTTGACAATAGCTCATTTTAGAGCTCACACGTTTGTCTTTTTCCGCAGCTCCTTTTATTTTGCTTGTGGTTAGCCATGGCCCCGCAGACCCGTAAGCCTTCGGTTATTGTTCTGAAGGGGGTCCCACACTCAAATCCTCCTCTCACTTTGACTATTTCTTCTTCCCTCTGTGCATCCTGATTTGGGAATCATGGAGGATCCTTATCCCCTCTTCCAGGACAATGGCAGACACAAGCCGGTGTAGGGCCCGTCACTGATTCGACTGCAGTGACTACCACGTGGATCTCAGAAGTTCTGCCAGCTGCACCTTATCTCTTGGGCCCTCCTGTATCAGGAGTTCAACCAGCTGTAGTTGCATCTGTTTTAGGGGCCACTCCTGTTCCGCTCTTGCCTTCTGACCTATCTTTTGATGGGTTTTTGGTCACATAGGCTCAGTACTTGAGAACTTTGGCTCGAGGGTCCAAGCGCATGGCCCTTTCTCTTGATCCTATTAAGAGTCTTCCTCTTTCGACCTCTGAGGTTCCAATGCAGACCACTATAGCATTGCAGGCTCACCCCACTACATTATCGCCCATACCATCGCCTCAGCATCACACCACTCCAACGATGGGGGTGTTATCTCTGCCTCCTGCACCACAACTGCATTAGTCACAGCATGCATCACAGTCACTTAGGAAACAACCCATTAGTTTTGCAAGAGTACAACACTTCTCGAGTCCATCGCCCAGAGCAGTTCCGTTGCCGCAGTTGTTGCTCTCGCGCTCAACACCACACACAACACAGCATACTCAAAACCCACTTCAGCATCAGGATCAGGTCCCAACAAATAGGTCATCATTTCACACTAGGCACACACCACCCACTGTCAAGTTGGTGCATCACATTACATCGGCTCAACATGGACAGCAATTTAAGGAGAAACGAGGTCGTCGCGTTGAAAGTGACTACACTCCTTTGGGCGAGTCGTTGAGCACAGTTTTTACTCGTGTTGTGTTGCTTCTGAGACTCTCGGATCTGCGTCCCCCACCAACTCCACTCCCTCGGTGGTACGACGCGAATGTATACTGCAGTTATCACCGAGCCCCAGGGCATTCGACTGATAATTGCCACACTCTGTGGGATGTCATTCAAACTTTGATTGACAGTGGGACCTTTGTTGTTGGCATAGTACCCACATCCATGTCTCCACCCTCACCAGCATCTAGTTCAGCATGCATTACACACCCACACACCACCGTTGAGCCGACATGTCGTGTTGTGTCAGTTCAGCAAGGGCAGCAACAACGGCAGGGGCGGCCTCACCGTAAGGAAAGAGATTTCACCCCACTTGGGGACTCGTTGAGCGACATCTTCCCTAAAGTTGCACCATTCCTGCAGCTACCGGAGGTTTGTCCACCACCGGACCCGCTTCCCAAGTGGTATAAGACAAACTTGTTCTGCCAATTCCATCGCACTTGTGGACATTTGACAAACAAATGTTTACTCTCCGGAATGTTGTCCAGGATTTGATTGACAAGGGAGACATTGTCGTCAACACACAAGAGGCAGCACACACATACACCTGCACACACACTCGCACACACACGTGCACAGCCTAGAATAGCCGACCTTACCGTGTCTGAGCCTGCATGCTCCGAGGATACTGGAACCTCAAAGGCTTTTCCCTCTTTCTCCTAGTTTTTTCCCGGGGAATCCATCGAGCCTCATTTTCCTAGTTTGTCCTCTCTCAGTTTCTGTCCAGCGACACTCACGTGTGCCACTCCTGTTCTTGTTCCTCTGTGAGGGGTCTTACCTAAAGTTTGCCAGTTTGCCATGCACAGATCTGACCCAGCACTTGCGAATACCTTCGATCAAGTGGGAGACAGCCGTCACAGCAAATATCAACTCCAACAGAGATACAGTCTTAATGTCACCAGTAGATTCAGCATTCATAGAGACGGTCTCAGATTCAATAATGGTTTTGATAGCTTTGGTTACATCTGCCTTGATTCCGATTTCTAGTGGCACTGCTAGGAGTTACTATGAACCCCAATGGCATCGACAAAACAGCAACAAAATGGACAGGAGTTGCATCTTTTTTCATTTGCTTCCTTTGTTTTTCATTTTGCATCACCAGCTATCAAAACACAAAAAATAAAAAAAGCACAAAAGATGAAAAAGAGGAAAAAGAAGAAAAACACAAAACGGAAAAACATCAAGAACAATTGAAAATAATAGTTTGCTTGTCAATAACATTATGCTCATTGATGAAAATTACGAAAGCTCACCTATGTCAGAATGGATTATCCCTCCTCAGTTGTCACTACTTAGCCAACCAGGTTAGCAAGGGAGCCATCGAACATCAAAACCGGGTGAAATGCCCAAACTCCGTAAGGATCCTGCACCTCCAAGAGGGAGATAAAACGTTAGGGGTGACTAAGAGTGTGACCCAGAAAAGAAAACATACATTCGCAAGGACATAAAAGAATAGAGAAGACAGAAGACGAAGACAGAAGTCAGCCCAAGAGTAAGGGGCGTGTGTTGTAGCTCTACCCTTACTGTACCTTGGAGAGGACTTGGAGTATGCGCTCAGTAAAATCACACCTTTGAGGGACTGACCCACTCTCTTCCAATAAAGGCCTCCTGAATGGATCACGCGTTTATTACCTCCAAGTCAAGGTTAAAGTGAAACTGCATGTCTATGAGAGAGTAAAACAAAAGTCAATGATATTAGAAAGAAAAGCAGGTGCAGGACCTTAAAGAATTTGGCATGGAGCCAGGTTCATTACACTACCTTACAACGAGTTCGAGTGCCACCACTACCCAGTGAGACCCACCTGATGACTTGCGAATCTCTATAGTGTCAACTAAGTCGAAGGTGTCATCCTCCTCTAACAGGCAAACAGCTTTCCAGCCTAACTAAGGCAAACAAACAGCTGAACTAAACAAGAAAACGATCCAGATAATAAGCTCATTGAGCGAGCAAAGCAAGAAATACAACTAAAATCACACTTAATCACAAGGCATGCATTTCTTGATCAAACAAAAAAGTCACTCTTAAATAACTAAATTGCTCACAATAATAGAGTCCAACACAATAATCATAATCATCACAATTTTGCTTGAATGAATTTTTTGCTTGCATATGGACTTATTCAACAGGATTTTTGCCAAGTACCTTTAGCCAAGGGCATTTCAGCTGCTCAGTGATTAAAGAGCATAAGCAGCAAGGACACAAGCAAGTGCGCAAACTACATGGACCTACAGAATCAGTAGTGTGACGGCAATTCCTCCACAGCAGTTCAGGTGTAATAAACATTATTTGGAGAACGCCTGAGGTTAACAAAGCCAAGTACGTGTTTGCAGCCAGAACACAATGACACAATGAGTAGTAGAACAAAGAATAGCCAGCTTAAGACAAACTACAGTGTATCACAATACTTCCTGCCATCGGAGTATAGCTCAAGACAGTGGATGAATATACATGCCTTCAGTGAGTGAACAAATGTGTCTCTAGCCACAACTGAACCAAAATCAGTTGCGGCCACTTCAGTGATCCAAAGGGCATGTCAAGTGCTTTCTAGCTTGGCTCATGGCTTCCATTGCTTGGTTCATCAAGGGCAAGTCGTTGTTCTCTGATCAGGACCTACACATCAAATGATTAGTGGAGACAACAACATGACTATGGACTCTACGTAGCAATCCAGAATTTGGCAAATACAATCAGGGGGATGTCCTACAGCACCGTGGCCAAATACAGAGCTATCAAAACACCACGGTTGAGCAGAACACACCCCAAACATACCAGTCAGAGGCATATTACAATCTTGATCAAAGGCCTTTATTGAGTTACCCTAATACCTTCTGCCTTCCAAGTGCAATACAAGATGCCATGTGGGTATACATACTTCTAGTCACTTGATGAACATATCACTTGCTTCGACTAGTGATGGTCTCAAGTACTCCAGTAGTTCAAGGAACATCTGTAGTTACAGTCTGGCTTCCAAGACACCGTACCCTCAAGTGATGCCCAGCCATTCCAATACCAGGGGCATGTCAGCTGCTCTTTGGTCAAGAGTCACATATCATGTGCTTGACAAAATACCAGCTATAGTGTAATTGAACTGGAATCTTCGACCAAGGGCATGTCAGCTATAGTGTAATTGAACCGATCAAAGTCTAGATGTTCCCATCCGAGACTAAATCTGTTCGAATGAATCTCAGTGCCACCCTCTTACCTTTGGATTCCGCTCCGAACGGACAGAATCAAAGTAGACTATCTTCCTCCTTCCTTTTGGGCTGGTATCCCAAACTACTTGGGTAATACTTGTAGCGCCTGGTGGATTCCCCACTCATCTTGTTCTTTCCTTTCTTTTGGGTTGGTAGCCTGAACTACCCTGATGACTTTCGTGACCAGTCACTTTTCAGTCGACAAGCACCGTGAGTCTTGTCCGGCATTTTTCTCGACAAGTGTGATAACCAGTCATGTCTTTGAGGAATTGATTGGTCGTCAACTTGTCGGCATTTTGTCATTAGTATTGTCTTCTGTGATATTGGCTTTGACTATGGCATTTAGGGAGACAAGACATGACTTCTGGTGCTTTCATCGACTGGTGGCTGGTTGCCAATAGCTAGCTTTCTCTTGCAGCTTCAGGTAGGGCATCTTCGTCGACTCCGGACAGCAATCTCCTCCTCCTGATCCCTTTTCCATGTAAGAAGGGGAGGGGTGTCTCTGTCAACCCTGAGCATTGGTCTCTGTTCCATTCATCCTCTGACCTCGCTCAGGGAGGGCCATCTGTAGACTCCCCATATGCTTGCAGTGGGACCTCAAACTCTAAAACTAACCTAAATCAAATTTAAAATTCAAAAACCTAACTCAAAACCCTAAAATTAGGTTTAAACCCTAATCCAAACCTTATACCCTAGGTTAAATCCTAAACCAAACTCAAAACCCTAATCCAAACAATAAACCCTAGGTTAAACCCTAAACCCTAAGTCAAAACATAAACCATTAGTCAAACCCCAAACCCTAATGTCAAACCCTGACAACCTAACTAACTTCCACTCCATCAAAACTACTCTAACAAACTAAACTCCCTAACTAACCTCCATTCCCTTATTACTACTCTAACCAACTCATGTAACAAACTAAACTCTTTAACTAACCTCCACTCCCTCATAACTACTCTAACAAACTCATGTAACAAACTAAACTCTCTAACTAACCTCCACTCCCTCATAACTACTCTAACAAACTCATGCAACGAACTAAACTCTCTAACTAATCTCCACTTCCTCATAACTACTTTAACAAATTCATATAACAACCTTAACAACCATGGCAAGCCTATAAATAACCCCCATTTGCAAGTGAGAAAGGGAGGTTGGGAAAATTTGAAAGGAGAGCCATCAAAGCCTTTTCCTCCTAATCAAGGCAACCAGAGGGGTCCAGGAGTAGAGAGGAGGCTCAAGGAGGAGGAAAAACTGAGTTTCCAACCATCTCCAGCGAGCTCTGGCGACCTCCGACGACCAACTCCACTGCTAGACCACGTATGCCCTCCACTGGCCTCAATTGCCTTCCGATATAACTTCCTAGGTCTCCCTCTTCCTTCTCCAGTCGATTCCAATAGAGCCAGAGGTCTTCCTTGGCTGGAATCGTGGTTTCAGGCCTCACCGAAGTCATTCTCTGGTGACAGAGGTGAGGGACACGAATCCAGTGGTCGATTCATGCCCCAAGGTGCTCGATCCTCCTTCCCTGAGGTCCCTCTTGCTTCTCCGATCCCTGGTGCACCATTTTGCTGCTTCCTTGAGCCTTCTAGAGCTGATCACTGGAGTTACGCGTCGTTGCCATCGCTGGAGAAGACGATTGGTAACGACGACCCATCGTGCGCCTCCAGCCCTGCTGCGCCTCTCCGAGCCCCCAAGAACGTTCCACAGCACGCCCCCAACACTATGGAGCCATCAAAGTTGAGCCTCGTGCCCTGAATCACTCCCGCAACCATGCTCACCGGAGAAGACAACGGCGACAAAAGGTGGAACCTAACATCGCGTGATCTTCCTCCATTTTAGCCTCTGAAGGAAGGGGAAGGCTCCACACATCATCCTCACGCCACTAGGAGCTTTGAGTCACAGCCCGATGGCCTCCAGGTTCCTCCTCTTCCACGACACCGATGTCGAAGTGTTGTCGACGGCGAGGGAGGTGGGGGGCCAATTCCGACCGTTGAGCCTCAAATCCAAACCAATGGATCTTCTCCCCTCTTTCTCCTCTTGCTCCCAGTGGAACCTGATGCTCAATCAGGCATCAGGATGCCTTGGAAGGGCATCCCCGGCGGTCATCGATGGTGGAGTTCCGTCACTGGCGGCCGTCGATTCTTTTTCCTTTTAAAAAATTAAAAATAATAAGGTTTCTATTAATAAACTTCCGTACTTTTCTTTTCCTTACATTTAGGTTCATATTTTTTACAAATAGGTCCTTTTTTTCTTACTTTTAGGTCCTTATGTATATTTTTAAATCCTTTTAATAATATTTGCTTTGACATATTGCAAAGGAACCCCTGTAAGTTCTTAATAATATTTTCCAGGCTTAAAAGTTTGACAAAAACCCCTAGAGTTTCTTTTCATGCATTTAAGTACAGAAGTTTTGCATTTAAGATGCTAAGCTTTACTGAAACTATTTTGAATGCATATTTTTCTGTCAAAATTGCAAGTTAAACCCTAAGATTCAAATATTTTCTCAAATGTGACCTGAATTGCATTTTAGCCCCTAAATTTCACTGATTTCACACAAAATGCATGTTTTTAGGGTAAAATTACATAACGGTCCCTAAACTTCTTGAATTTCAAACTTAAGACCTTTTTCTTGCACATTTAACCATGAATTTCCACAAAATTGCATTAAATACATGTTTTAATGGCAAAATTGCATATTAAACCCTAGGAACCTTGAATTTGATCAAAAATGCACAGTTTTGCACATTTGACCCTAGATTTCTTCAAAATTACATAAAATGTGTTTTTCTATGTATTTTTGATGATTTAGCCTCAGAATTTCAGTTTTCATTTAGAATTTGGGAATTTTGCACAAAAGCCCTTGGAATTTACACTTTTTACTCACACATACATTTTGTACATTGTTTTGCTATTTTTCATGTATATTTTCTCGTGCTTTCTTCCTTACATCGTGCAGGCATTCTAACTCATTTCAAGCTCAGTTTTCCCATCGTTTCTCGGATTCCTTCTGACTTTCGCGATTTTGATTTGATTTGGCTTTCCATCGCCCGAGGGCATAGATTAACAGGCTTAACAATGCAGACATTGTCTCGAATGAAAATTATTTTCCCCAATTTGATTTTCTCATATTTCTTTGAGTTTTCGCTAATTTGCGTGACACTTTCCGAGAGTTTTCTCGATTTTCACGATTTTCCTTATCGCCCAAGGGCGTATAGTAAAGTGGCATTATCAATGCCTACATTTGTCCCTTGGATTATCATTTTTCCTTTTCTCTTATTCATTTCTTTAATTTGGCATGTTTTCCAGTCATCTTGAGCATGTGCATTCAGAATAGGCATGCATACACACAATAGACCATTAGCAAGTAGGAAACCTAGAAAGACTGAGTTCCTCGGACCCATGGGAGTGCCTAACCCCTTCCCCATGCGTAACAAGAATCCTTACCCTTTCTCTGGCCCACATTGATTTGTGCATTTCATCCATTAGGCATGGAGCATACATGTTTTCTTCACCTTGATTTTGTCTTGGTTTTCCTTTATGTTTGGTTTTCCTCGTCTTTCCATTAAAAGACTAGGTGGTGACTCCTTTCCTTATCCTTTCTTATCTTTCCTTAGTGTTTTCGAGCTTAGTCTTCTTTTCCGGATTCACCATCTTCGACGTGACCATATCGGGACTCCTCGTGTGCTTCCACACATGGTAAGGAGAGCCGTGCAGGGTTCCACCGGCATGGTCATAGTTACCCAACCCTCCAGGACGGTCCCTTGTTCAGTCCCTATCTCTTCAACCCAATAGGAGTTGCCCTCTACCGACGTCACATCTCAATTGAAGAAGGCTAAGGCTGACATCTCTATTTGGGATCTCATCCATACTCCTTCGGAACCTCAAGAGGCCTTCCTCAGGGTCTTTCAAGCTGCTCACGTCTCCCCCACCATAGAACCGTCCGCCCTTGAGAATATGGTGGGCACGATTACAGAGCCTCATGTCATTTCTTTCTCCAACGAGGAATTACCTCCATCAAGAGTTAATCAAAACTAGCTCCTGTTCATTACGACGCAATATCAAAGCTTCTTAACTCCCCTCACCTTGGTTGATAACGGCGCGGGCCTAAACGTCTGCCCTTTGTGCACAGCAACTAAAATCAGATTCAAAGTCGATGATATCATACCAGCTACGAAGGGAATGACGATTTTTGATAACACACATCACAACGCAGTAGGGAGGCTGGTTATTCCTCTCACCATAGGACCTATAGTCTTCAATGTCGAATTCTTTATTGTGGATCTGGAGCCCTCTTTCAATCTCTTGCTTGGGCGCCCCTGGTTGCACAAGCATCAGGTGATCCCCTCGATCCTCCATCGTATGGTTAAGTTCTACTAGGGCAACGACGTAGTTGTTGTCATGGTGGAAGATCTTGACAAACAAAAGGTCGAGTCGATCTCCGCTGTCTCACTCCAAACCGTCCATTTCGACCCCAAGCCATCCAATGTTATGTTTCGGGTCAACCGCTTCGAGCCAGTCAATTACATTCCGGCCCTCGAGCGTGTCACTTACCTGACCGTTTGCGGCAATCCTCGTCGGTTGATCATCAACGTGTGTCGCAAAGGGGGATACAAGAAAGGAACACCACTCAGGCGACACGGCCAAGGAACCTCTGAGCCCGTACAAGCGGAAGAAAAGCGAGAGTTCGAGGGACTAGGCTATGAGTGGCAACCGCACAAAGACAAATGTTTGTGTACTGGGAGGTACAAGAAGATTCTTATTCCATGAGACCTCACTAACTTTGTAAGTGCAAGGATACTTGATCCCAATCAGAGCTAGGCCACTGCAGAAAAGAGCTAACGTCAGATGGTGCAACCACAGCCTTAGTCATCGGCAGTCACTTCAACAGCATCAGTCATCGCTCCAACAGCGAGCCCCGCATTGATAGTCCTACAAGTTGTCGTGCCAGTAGAGCCATCAGTGCAGTCCCACCAGCCTTGGACATCACTTACATTAGTCTCACTATCCAGATAAGTCAGTGGCAGAGCAGAGTGCTGCCTAATATTCTGATTGCACCGTGGAAGAGGACAACACAGTCAATAGGGCAATTTAGTCAAATGATCAAGTCAGTGACCTAGAGCTACTGTTTCAATAGCAATTATCAGTATGTGTCAAAGACGTAGTCGAGAATCAAAGGTTAAGGAAAGGAAAGGCTAAGGTGTCAGAATCAGAGCCAACAGCCCTCCATCAGTAGTCGGACCACTCATCCATCATGGTCTTGGCCGAGTCGCAGTCAGAACACACTAGACCATCAGAGTTAATCTCTTTGGAATCGGGAGGTAGGTCTAGATGGTACATGCAGTCGAGGCCTCACCTTAAGCAAGGTGAGAGTCAAAAACAAAATATCCTGAGTTAAGCTCAAAGGGAAAGCCAGGCAGCATCATTCCTATCAGTCAGCAGCCGGACAACCACCAATCAGCATCACTCCTTTGTACATACTACAAAAAATACAAAAAAAAAGATCAGAAAAATCAAAAAAATCAAAAAAGAAGCACTAGAGGCCGAAGCAACAAATCAACTCGGTCAGTTAGTAGACCCCACGGTCAAAGAGTCAGAGGTCATCCACCAAAGTCAATGTGACCATAATGAGGAACCATCAAGTGCAGAAATCAGTGTACATTCTATTCATCGACGTTGCCAATCCAACCTTCAAAGTAGAAATCCTGTCAAAGCTCGTCGCTTATGAAAAATAGGATGATAACATGGAAGATGGCGAGACACCTGAATTCCAACTTCACGATAATGATCCAGAAGCGCCAAATTCACATCAGACGATCCGATTTTGCTGGCCATCCATCTCCCTTACGATCGAGGCAAATTCCGACCTAACTTTTCATGGTCCCTATGACCGTGCCCGACCCGGAGGGAGGGGTGGGGAGGAGACGACCACAGCCATGCCGGGATGGTGAAGGCGCAAGGATAGGATAAAAGAAAAAAAGAAAAGAAAAGGGAACGAGTCGCCACCTAGTCTTTTAAGGGAAAGACAAGGAAAACCACAAAAGGATGAATGCATGGGATGCAAATGGGAAGGTTGGATGTCTGCTAACCAGAGGATGGGTAAGGATTCCTATTACGCATGAGGAAGGTGTTAGGCACCC
>JAMKQA010070860.1:0-10198 GCA_024699735.1 Posidonia australis | reverse complement strand
ACTTGAGGAGTGGACTAAGCCGGGGTTGGCTGAACCACTATAAATCTATTGTCTTTGCGATTGAATGTGTTTTGTGTTAAATTCTTGAATTGCATAATAAATTCCAAAGACATAATTAAAACCGGAAAATCTCTATTCACCCCCCTCTAAAGAAGCCTTAGTATCCAACACTCTCCTCCACTTTCTCCACGCGTCTTCCCTCCTCTCCCCGAGCACACCCTCTTCTTCCTCCCCCTCATTTTCCACCCTCCTTCCTCTCCACCCACCCCTCCACCTTACTCTCCCTCTCTTCCCTCGTTCTTCTTCTTCCCTTGTTTCTTCCTTCTCCCCTGTTGGTGTGCTCGAGAGTCAGCGAAGGTGTGCAAGGGCATGAGGCGACATGTGGAGCTTTGGTGAGGTGTTCTTGAGGTCGTGGAGTGGCCGTGGATGCATGTAGTCGTTGGAGTTGGTCGGAGATCAAATTTGATCGTCGAAGAGCTCGTTGCAGGTACGCACCTCCAACTAATGTATAGAAAGCATGAAATTGGTAGAAATTGATAGGAATGCATGAAATCTAGATAAATTTATTTTCCTAGAATTTATTGTGATTTTATGAGTATTTATGGGCTTTGATGGCGGTGGATGAGGTTTGGGTCCTTTTGACCCTTCTGTCTTTGTGAATTTGTATCTTGATGCATGGTGAATGGATTTTGGTTTTATTTATTGAGATTTAGAGTAGACTCGAGGATCTACATCTTATGTTTTATGTGAGATTTTTGGTGTTTGTTTTGAGGGTCTGATCATAGGTCTCACTTTGGGCAATTTCGGACGTTTGGTTTTGAGTTGTTTTCTAGAATCACAGAATTCGACATACTTCGGCATATCGAACTCATTTTTCAGCATGTCGAATCAGGGCCTAGAGATTTTTATAAAAATATGATTTTGAGGGTTTTCCAGATTTGTTTGTATTGTCCCTTTGAGATGTGATTGTAAGCCATCAATGGTGGTCTCCTAGGACACCTGATGTGCCGTTTTGTCGAGGATTTGAAAGAGTTTCAAAAGATATAAAATGGTTTCAAAGAGATGGTTAGTCCATTTTGGAAAGTGGTTTTCCTGGCTTTCTATGTACTTGCCGAGACACCGTGGGACCGTGTCGTCGGGACCAGGGAATGTAACGACATTCTCGAGTGGTTGAGTGCGACTTCCTGGTTGAGGTTAGGGGTTAAGATACCTGAGGTTTAGGGTCGTCGGGTCCTGGAGGTATGAGACTCCCTAATTGTCGTCTCAAGGCTAGGGTTGTGATCCATAGGTTGAGTTGTCTTATGGCATGACGGGGAGGTATGATACTTCTGCTGTCACTGTGAGTATTGAGGCTCGGGTGTCGTCGGGTGTGGAAGTATGACACTCTCTCCTAAGCAATGTGTGGAGGACGCCGTGGGGAGGCGTATCCCGTGGTGGCCAGTGTAGGTGGGACACGTGCCCCGTAACTGGTAGCGTCCTAAGAGACAGGACTACCTTCCTAGGGAGAGGTTGGCTTTGTGAGGATTCTCCAAGTGGGAGAATCGCGGGATGGTGATTGTTCCTACACAGGGTAACTTCACCATGGCAATGTAGACGTCGTGGTCGCTCCTCGATGGACTGCTTGTGGCCAGAGTTTGGTTGCCTAGTGCCGGCTTCCGACTCACTGTGTGTGGTTTGGTCATTGAGGGCCTTGCTTGAGATTTTGGGCTGGTAGAGCCCCGTTTGTTGTTTTGGCCACTGTGGGCCTAGTTTGTGGGATTTTTAATAAAATGATTGCGAAATGAATTTAAAATGAAAAATTAATATAGTTTTGTTTTCCATAATTTTTGTGGGGCATGGTGACTTTTGTCACTCACACTTTTCTTGTGTTTTTAGGTTGCAGGTGTAGGCATGTAAAGGGTTTAGTATAGTGCATATAGTCTTGAGTCTCGTAGCCGCACACACAAGTTCTTAGTAGTTGATATTTTTTGTTTAGCTTTTAATTTTCTATAATTTAATTTGTTTTAAATTATTATGGGAAATTTGGGGCATGATAACCTACCAAAGCCCATTTAAGCCCACATTCTCAAACATTACTGGGTTTGTTATTGGATTGTTAAGTTTGTTTGGGTTTGGTTAGTGGTTGTTAGAGGTTGTTACATTTGCTATTGGGTTGTTAGAATTGGTTAGATTTGTTAGTGGTGGTTAGAGTTTGTTAGGATTGTTATTGGGTTGTTAGAATTGATTAGGTTTGTTAGTGGTGACTTGTTAGGTTGTTATTGGATTGTTAGAGGTTGTTAGTGAATTGGTTAAGGGGTTTGTTAGGTTGTTATGGGCAAGTCTCCTCCTATATAAAGACCGGAGATAGCTTGCATGGGGGGGCTCTCTCTTTCTCTTGTGTTATTCAGATGGGAGACAAGAGGAGAAACACAGCAACACATCTCCCTCTCTCTCTCTAGTGAAATCTCATTTCCAAACCCTCCATCTCCTCAACACCTAGCCTAGCATTAAGCTAGCCATTGTTCTCTCTCCAGCCACCCTACCTCTGGTTCATCTGAGTCACTGCCAGCAGCCACTTTCGACCACAATGCCCCGCAGCCATGCAATTCTAAGGAGAAGATTTTCTAGTCGGAGAGGAAGAGCTGGCGACTCCGATGCATGCCTGAGCTTGCGAAGCTCGGTTCCCCTTTCCAGTTGGAAGAGAAGAGGCAAGAAGGGAGGGAAGCTCGAGCAGTGGGGAGGCCATTACCGCCAGCCTTCAGTCGTTGTCATCCTTCCATGAACCCATGCGGCACCGGTGAGCTCTCGATCCCATTTGCGTGTATGTGTTAGTGATTTCCCCTTGCATCGGTCCGGTCCTCTCTTCTTCCACGAGCTCGCACAGTCGTGTGGTGAGGGAGGTTGTGCACGAAGACAAGACGCATCGACAGCCTCCCTTCTTTGCCTCCAGCCGGTGTTCTCCGCTGCGTCAGCCCATGTAGTGGGAGATAGGATTGAGACATACGTAGGGCTTAGCCGTCAGACCTACATGCCTCCACCCGCACTGACTTCCTCAATCTCTGCAACCTCTAGCTGCTCTTGTCGAATGCCTCCAGCACCGTCGAGCTCGAGCCGGAAGAGACACCGTCGTCGGAGAAGATGCCGAACTCAGGTAAGCTTCCTCAACATACGTCCTACATGCATGCATCAGTCCTTCTTCCTCTTTCTTTCCCAGGTTAGTGTAGCCGTGAGATGAGGTAGAGTGAACATGGAGCCAGCCACCAACATAGCAAACCTCCCGTCGGAGTCGCACTGGTAGCCTGTTCCTCCATGAATCGGGTCCAACAGTAGGAAGAGAAGGAGAGCACATAGAATTCTTCCATCTCCTTCGGCCCTTCTCTCTTCCTTTTATCCTCCTCTCTTCCCTCAGACCTCTTCTCCTCCTTCAAACTTTCACTTTTCTATTCCTTCCAAGCAGAATGACCCCTCTACCTTCTTCTTCCCACCTGATCTTTGTGCCGCCGTGGAGAGAGGGAGAGAGGGCATGTTGGAGGTTAACTCCCGTCAACCTCCTTTCCTCCTCCAGTTGAGACCACCGTCCCTGCAAGCTTCTGGTGCCACCTAGTCGGCCTCTGTTCTCCACCTCTGGCCTGGCCTTCTCTTTCCTTCACGAATCCATCCATTAACCCGTCCTACTCAGCTCCTTCCAGTCTGTTAATCCTTGTAGCCGTGATGTGAAGAGAGTAAGATAGAGCCCATCTTCCATAGTAGCCCCCACACCTCCTCTCTTCCTCTCCAGCCATTTCCAGCATCACCTAGCATCTGTTCTCCATCACTTGTTCAAACCCTAGTGGTTCCTTTCACTAGCTCCCAGCCAACTTCCTCCACCACGTCTGAGTCCATGCAAATAGAGAGAAAGGAAGAGAGAGGCCTAAACCCGGAGAGAAACCTTGCACACGATGGTCCTCCTCCTTCCAGCCAAAGCCTTTTACCTCACCCAACAACCTTCACAGTAGAGAGAAGCCCACAACCTCAGTCCGTCCTTCTCCTCCTGTCCCAAGCACCCCCACGCCTTAGTCCATGCATCACAAGGAAAGAATGAAGGAGAGAGGAAGAGAGAACACTCACCCCAAACCCATCCATATTTCTCTCATCTCATCCTCTCTCTATGAAAGTAAAGTCACTACCGTTCATATGCCTGTAACCCTTGTAATACGTGGGAGAGGGAAAGAGAGTAACCCTTGCATTAGGGTAGGGAGAAGAAGAGAGGTTTGCAGTTTTGCTTCGAAGACTGGTCATGCGAGTACAATTGACGAATCTTGGAGGCGAGCCACCAAAGTGAGGCTCAGTGGCAACTTTACTTGACTGGTCATGGCTAGTGAAGCTCTCTAAAGATAGGGCAGGCATTAACATTTCATGCTTTGCATTCATTATTCCACATGATTCACTTGCATACATTTCATGCATTCATCTTCGTACATGCATTCCATGCATATTTTTATATATATTCTCATACATTTTGCGCTTTGATTTGACTTTACTACTTTGCCGCATCGAATCGAATTTAACTTCTACATAACATTTCACACTTTGATTTGACTTTACAACTTTATTTCGTATTGGTTTTCTATATCGCACGAGGACATACATTAGTAGGCATGAGAATGCCAACATGGACCCAATGAGGATTATTGTCCATTATTTGACTTTCTCTGGTTTTCCTAGTTCCACTATTTTACATGATACTTTTCGAACATTTCTGATTTTTACATGATTTTACTCATTACCCAAGGACATACAGTAAAACGACATTTTTCAATGCCTACATTGTCCCTTGGATTATTTTCCTTACAATTTCTATTTTATTCATTGTTTCTTGGATATCTGTCATGTTTTCACATTCATCTTAGGCATGTGCATTAAAAATAGACAAGCATACACACACTAGATCATGAGCAAGTGGTTAACCTTAAAAGACCGATTTCTTCGGGCGTATGGGGTGCCTAACACATTCCTCATGCGTAACAAGAATTCTTACACTTTCTCTGGCCCGCAGTGATTTGCGCACTACATTCATTAGGCACGAAGCACACATGTTTTTCTTTGCATTGATATCTTTGAGTTTTCTTTGTGTTGGGTTTTCCTCGTCTTTCCATTAAAAGACTAGGTGACGACTCCTTCTTCATATCTTTTTGCTTATCTTTTTACATTGAACATTGAATGCTAAGAATGGAGCGTTTTACTTCCCACGGCAAATTTCTTTCCATTTTAGCCCACTTATCTTTTAGAGATGTGAATGATTTTCAAAATTCAACATCATTCCATACCTTTTATAGAGATCATCATTATCCATTGATTCCAGCAATTTAGGCCCCGATGATTTCTTCACCAAATTTGACAAGTTTGTTGTTGTCGTGCCCCACATTTTCCATAATAATTTAAAACAAATTAAATTACGGGAAAATTAAAGCCAAACAGTAAATATCTAACTACTAGGAACCTTTTGTGTGCGACTAGGAGACTCCAGAATATATGCACTATGCTAAACGTATGCATGCCTGCACTTGCAAACAAAACATGAGGAAAAACGTATGAGTGACAAAAGTCACCCAGTACGCACCTTACGAAAACCAGGGAAAACAAAACTACAATCTGTTTTCCTTTTAAATTCATTTCGCAAACCATTTCTCGAAACCTCATAATCCAAGCCCACACTAGCCAAAGCCACAACCGGGGCTTTACTAGCCCAAAGCCACAAGCAAAGGCCCTCAATGGCCAAAACCACACACAGTGAGTTGGGAAGCTCGACACTAGGTAGCCTAACTCTGGCCACACGTAGTCCACCGAGGAGTGACCACGACGTTCTACACTACCACGGTGAAGCCACCCTGTGTAGGAGCGATCACCGTCCCACGATTCTCCCTACCTGGAGAACCCTTACAAAGCCAACCCCTCCTTGGGTAGGTTGTCCTGTCTCTCAGGATGCTACCAGCTACTTGGCACGTATCCCACCCGCACTAGCCACCACAGGGTACGCCTCCTCACGGCACCCTCTACACGTGGTGCTCAGGAGGGAGTATCATACCTTCACACCTGACGACACCCGAGCCTCAGTGCTCACAGCGACAGCAGGAGTATCATACCTCTCCATCATGCCACAAGACACCTCAACCCGTGGACTACAACCCTAGCCTTGAGACGACAGTCAAGGAGTCTCATACCTCCAAGACCCGACACCCCTCAGCCTCAGGTATCTCGACCCCCGACCTCAACCAGGGAGTCGCGCCCGACCACCCGAGAATGTCGTTACATTCCCTAGTCCCGATGATACGGTCCCACACTGTCTCAGCCCGTACACAGAAAACCAGGAAAACATTTTCCAAAGTAGACTAACTATTCCTTTGAAATCCATTTCCAAAACCATTTTTCATATCTTTGAAAATTCTTCCAAAACCTCGGCAAAGCGATGCGTCAAGTGTCCCAGGGGACCACCGCTGACCGCCCACAATCCCATATTACAGGGATAAAGCACAGCAATCCAGAAAGCCCTCGGAAAACACATTTTACAAGCATATTTGGGCCTAGGTTCGGCATGTTGGAAATCAGGTTCGGTATGCCAAAATCCACTAATTCGGCATGCCGTTCTGGCTCTCGTATGACGAAATCCACCGAATCAGTCCACTAGGGTGGTTTGGTAGGCCGAATCGACTGAAGGACCAACTGATAGAAAAACGGTATACCAAACGAAATCGGTATACCGAAATTCACTGATTCGGTATGCCATTTTCACTTCGGTATGCTGAATTCTGTGATCCTAGAAAACAGCCCAAAACCATATAGTCTGAAATCGTCCCAACTGGGTCCTCTGATCGGACCCCCTAAACAAACACCAAAAT
This sequence comes from Posidonia australis, assembly GCA_024699735.1. Classification (NCBI taxonomy): domain Eukaryota; kingdom Viridiplantae; phylum Streptophyta; class Magnoliopsida; order Alismatales; family Posidoniaceae; genus Posidonia; species Posidonia australis. The sequence continues at coordinate 3,344 of JAMKQA010070860.1, read as the reverse complement.
TCTAGCATAAAACATAAGATGTAGACCCTCGAGTCTACTCCAAATCCTAACAAACAAAACTAAAATCCATTCACCATGCATCAAGATATAAAATTGGAAAGGCAGAAGGGTCAAAATGACCCAAAACGCAACCATCATCATAAATATCCATAAAATCACCATAAATTCTCATAAAATCACAATAAATTCTAGGAATGCAAATTTACCTAGATTTAAAGCAACCCTATCAATTTCTACCATTTTCATGCTCTCTATTACATGAGGTGGAGGTGCGTACCTGAGAATGTGCTTCGGTGAATCTTCGGCCGACTTTGGCGACCACAACGCAACCACGGCCCTGGAAGCATTCCACTCGAGCTCCACACACCACCACGACCCGTCGCACACCCTCGCTGGCCATCGAACACACCGAACGGAGAGGAGTTCACGGGGGAGGTGAAAACTGGAGGGAAGCGAGAGAGGAAGAGAGAAAATAGAGAGACGTGGGAGGGAGGAAGTGAGTGAAGGAAGAGAGAATGAGTGGAGGAAGGGTGTGTGCTTGGGACTGAGAGAATGCGCAGGGAGGAGAGAAGGCTTGGGTCATGCATGGCAGAGGCTCTGGGCTTAACAAGCCATGCAGAAGGAGTAGGTGGCCGTGTGCATGCAACCAGACAGCCACAAGCACACCAACACTCCTTCAACAACCAGCCTTGCCAACCACCACACGCACCCAACCACCAACCACAACCACTAGGCCAACTGCAAGCCTCAACCACCGGCCCACGAACGCGGGCCCCACGTGGACCCCACACCTGGCCCCACACGCACAGTGCCATAAGGCATAGTGCCAACCACGCACAGAGGCACACGAATAGAAGCCGGCCCAAGAGTCCCAAGCCCAAAAGCCCAAAATCACACAATCGCCTCAGAACAGTAACACCCATTTAGGAAATAAAATTCATAAAATGTAAATAATTACAAAATGAATTTTACGGGTGTTACAGTTGTCTTGGAGTGTAGAACGTTGAGTTTTCAGCATTCGACATAGAACACTCACTTCTGAGTGTTCTACACCTGGCGACTCAAGCCCTCTACGTCAACAACTTTCCTTATTTGGAAAAGTTTGAACTTCAAATTATTACCCTTCTTAGATGTCCGTTAATCATGTGTGGGCTTAATTAGGGTTTAATCAGACCTCAATCAGTCATTAATGGATGATTAGACCTTCTATGTTGGCAGTTGGCGTCGATAGGTCGTTTAACGCCTGGAAGGTTGCGTTCTATGTAGAACGTGTGTTTTTGTGCATTTAACATTCTAGAATTGGAAATTTTCTATCGTAGCTACCATTTCTGAAGTTCTTCCCGTCCATAGGCCTTGCCACACCTCTATAAATTGGTGGGCATTGTGGATGGATTTTTGTGAAGGGGGTTTAGAATCTTCGACGTCTCCACTAACACCAATGATTCTTGTGATCGCTAGTTGTATTTTCGTCATTCAGATGGCTGACAAGATGCCTACATGAGTGTGTTGATGTGGATCCTTAGTTCACTGGGTTAGCGGCAAGATGTTGTCTAGTGGCTTCCTCGCACTATGTAGGTGTAACGTCTATGCCAGGCTTTTCCATTTAATATAAACCATGGAATTTCTTGTAATTGTTGGTGTGTGGTTTATTAATGGTAAATCCAGATTGTGTTTGTCGGTTGTGGGCTCTCCTTGTGTTTTGTGCCCCTGATTTCTCCCTTGTGGTGTGATTTTCTTTGGCTAGTGGGTCTGTTCTGCTTTGGGACCCGTGTTTGGGTGTGCTTCCCACTTGGGCTTGGGCTTGGACCCGGTCAAAGAGCCAACGGTGCCCGTGACCCCCTGTTTTTCTTCTCTCTGCTCCCGTGACTTGCGATTGGTCCTCTCCTACGCGTGTGGGCTAATGGGAGGGCTGCTCGTCCCGTCCCTTCTGAAGCAGCGAGGCTGGTGGCGGACCGGCGTGCTTCAAGGGATGGCAAGCACGGAGGTGGCTTTAAAGAGGGAGGTGGGTCGTGTGGGGATTAAGGGGAGAATGAGAGATAGAGGGCTAGAGGGAGTGCGGAGGCTGAGGAAAGGTCGTGCGCCAGAGGAGATCGCGCGAGTGTGGGGGGAGGCTGGTGCCGTGCATCGCCAGAGCTTGAGGACACGCGAGGCTCGTCGAAGCCAGGTACGCGTTCCTCCTTCTGTTTCCTTTCCTTGGTTGAGGCATGTTAGGTTAAAGGAGAAAAATCATGAATAATAATGTTAAATCATGCAAAAATGAGGAAATGTTGGGAATGAGAGGAATAATGTGGTTATGTTCATATCATGTTGATTCGAGAGTGTTTTGTAAGATTTTCGTGGGTATTCTTGAAGCATGCTATAGTGATTGTGTTTGGGCTTGATGCCTTTGTGATTTTTGATAGAACAACATGCTTAGCGGTTTTATGATTGGATTGAGGGGTTTTGAAGTAGACTTGAAGGTCTACACCCCATGTTTTATTGGTAACTTTCGTGGCGTGTTTGATGGGTCCGATCCTTACTCCCACTTTGGGGAGAAGAAACGGCGAAGGTCGGGGAGATTTCTACAATCGTAGAAATTCGGTATGCCGAACTGGATTCGGTATGTCGAAATGCTCCCAAGTGGTTTCCTAGACCACTGATTCGGACGACCGAAGCATTTCGGTCGACCGAATCAGGGGATTTCGGACGACTAGATGATTTCGGTCGACCGTTCTAGCGGGGGACTGGTTTATCTGATAGGGATTTGGAATGTCAAAATACTTCGGTTGAGCGAATCAGGGAATTTCGGTCGACCGGAACAAAATTCGGTATGCCGAATCAGGACCCTGAGCTATTTTGGGAAATGTTTAGAAAAATGTTGATAAATATGGATAAATACATGATAAATGTATGAAATGCATGGAAATGACTTGTGAGATGATGCATGTTGTGACCATGCTCGACCCGAAGGGAGGGGTGGAGAGGAGACCACAACCATGCCAAGATGGCGAAGGCGCAAGGATAGGATAAAAGAAAAAAAGGAAAGGAGTCGCCACCTAGTATTTTAAGGGAAAGACGAGGAAAACAACAAAAGGATGAATGCATGGGATGCTGATGTGAACGCTGGATATCTGCTAACTAGAGGATGGGTAAGGATTCCTATTACGCACGAGGAAGGTGTTAGGCACCCTCGTACACTCGAGAAACTCAGTCTTTCTAGTCCAAATGCTTGCTAAACCTGGATCATGCTCTAATCATGCTAATGTGTATGGATGTGACAAGACTAAATGAATGTGCAAGACAATGTGTGAAAACTGGGAAGAAATCCACATGAAATCATGAAAAAGTCGTGAAAATCAAAAAGG
>JAMKQA010070859.1:0-12109 GCA_024699735.1 Posidonia australis | reverse complement strand
GGGCGGGCCCGGGCCGGCCCGGTCCGTTTTCCATGTCTAAAGATGACATAACAATTTAATATTGAGAAATACAAATAAGAATACCAAACACCTAGAGACATGGATGCTAAAAAGAACAACAAAAACCACCCTTCCTCATGAATTTGTTTGCTAACTAAACTGGTTCTTGGAGAGAAACGTTTCATTATTAAACAATTTAGAATACTTAAATAATTGAGACCAAGGACCTCTCGCATTGAAAGTAAATAACTCCCCTGTTACACAATTGATCAAGTAAAGGATGTAGCACACTAGTATAGTTCTTGAGAACGCATACCTCACAGTGTCCAGATCCTTGCCATTATTCTCCAACACCACATCAAAAGAGGCATCACCCACAACTCTCCCCACCTCAGCCGGATCTCCCCACACCGTCCAACCTCCAGCACTCACAATCTCCTGCACAAACATTTCGAGCAAACCAACAAAAAAAACCCACGTATGAATCAAATTCCCCAATCAACAGGCCGAAACCCCATATTTTCATACCGAGAATCTGGTGAAAGGGGGCTTCTTCATCTTGTCAGATCCCTCCTCCCCGACAGTGAGAATGGTAACCGCATGGCCGGACTCCAGCAGCTGCCGCGCGAAGTAGAACCCAATAACAGCGTGGCCTCCGCTGTTCGTGTTGACGATCAAAACCCTCTTCTTGGCCCCGGCGCTGGCAGCGGAGGCGTAGAATGTGGAGGGGAAATTGGAGGAGGAGGAGGAGGAGGAGCGGAGGGGAATTGGGGAGGAGATGGATACAGAGTAGAGGGAGGGAGAGGATGAGAAGGAAAGTGAGGAGGAGATGGATCGAAGGGAGAGAAGGGTGGAGCGGCGGAGGAGGGAAGAGGAGTGGAAGGAGAGGAGTGAGGAAGCTGAAGCGGCAGCCATGAGTGAGTGGCAGGAAAAGGCTGGAGCTGAGACGTGTGTTTGTGGTTGATAAACGGGTGTGTTGTTATCGCGGGAGGGGCACTCCAACGGTCAGAATTGCCGCCCAAAGGTGATGGAATCATGCAGGTGTGGTGTGGATAATGGGTTGATGGGTTGACACGGCTTGACGTGGTCTTGTATGGGTATGGAAGAGTGTAATTTTCTAAGAAAGTTGTTCCATATATTTGGAAAAAAAAAAAACAGAGAATTAATTGAGCGTTCAAGTGAAGTCTCTTTTTAAACATAAGGATTTTAACTAGTCTATTTTATGTTTAGGTCTTGTAGTAAAAATAAGACAACATCTTCATTGAATTTTCAACCCCTATCATCGTCTCTCCCCAAAACCATCAAACCTATCATTAGTCGTCCCTCCTCCATCTAGGCTTTTAAGTAGGTCAAGTATCCTACTAACTCGATCTGACCTGTCCTGTTAAAAACATATTAGGATAGAGATTTCATATATTTGTTAATCCGTCACTTATTAAACTGTAATGTTCCAACGCTACACAATAGTACAGAACTATCCAAATAACCAATAAATTACAATTTAATAGAAAATGGAGAATTAAATAATTAGCTACCTAGACTTGTGTATGGTAAATGTGACTCTGAAAGCTACACCAGAATGGAACTGCATGTCCAACTAGACACCTGAGGTAAACAATTAAAACCACGTGTAAGTGACGTTAATGTCACCTATTATGGGCCTCAAATAGAAAATAGTAGAAAAATCCTACGCAACTACAAAAGTGCGAGGAAACCACAAAACGTCGTGAAACAACAAATTTAAATAGAGAATTACTTATAAAACATGCTATTTTTCAAAACTTTTTTTTCCTTTTCTCTTTTCAAGTCTCATGCACATTTGCAAATACTTTATGCATTTTAGGAAATCATTTCCTTCTAGAGTCCAGCTCAAAACACAATTCCATTCATATTTCAAATTACAATAAAACCATGGTTGGAAACGAGCTCAAATCTCAAATTTCAATCCATATCCAAAATCTGTTGTATCACCCTAACTACAGATGACCGACTTGATCACAAGTAGTTAGCGAGGCACCATCTTCGTCCACACTGCAATGCTACGTTGAACCACCCTGTACAAGAATTCAACCGCCCCTACAGCAGTCTCAAAGTAGTGTACCCTCTCTGGTGCAAGTATGGGGTGCATCCTCTCACGACGGCCTTAGTGCCTGTGCATCTGGGGATTCTAACCCTAGACTCGATCAGTACCGACATTGAGGGTAATTCGGGTCTACGGTACCCCAAGTCCAACAGTACTACTACAATCTCAAAGCTCTTAACCCAGACTGCAACTTGACAACCACGATCAAAGACACGTCTCCGATATCTTTAGAGGTTTCACTACCCCTATCGACAAGTCTTGGTCTAAATGTGGCTCATACAAATCTCATAATTCTTTTTAAAAATCATATGCAACGTCCTTTTCAAATCACTTTTCAAAATCATTTTTCATTCACAAAATCATTTATAAATCGTAAAACATCATTATTCACATTACTCATTTATGGTTCTCAAAACCATTAATTCACTCTTTTGTGGGTTCACAATTATTTCGCAGGCATTTCCCACTTATCTTAGGAAATCCTCCATTCTCATTCATTTCCACATATTTCATGCATTTCATATTTAACAATTTATGGAATCATCGTTAAAACATTATTTTTACATGAATCATTTCATGAGTCATTTCCATGTATTTAATACATTTATCATACATTTAGTCATTTATGGGTCCACATGCATTAACAGGATTTATTCACCTTTTTAATTAAAATACAGCTACTGAAAACAAGGTCTAAGTTACTGGAAAATGTCGGATTTGTTGGCCATTTACGCTAGGCCAAACCACCCACAGGATTCGCTGGCTACATTCACCAGCTTGATCCTCCGAAAGAGCTCCCTAGCAGAATCCACCATAGATTCTCGCCAAGAAAACTTGTCTGACCCTTGTACAGAAAACTCAATAAAACCAGAACTGCAGAACCCATATTCTGAAATCCCTAAAATCTTCACAAAAGCCACAAAAAATCTTGCAACATGCATTCCACACATCCAAAGCATGCATACACACATTATAGAGCATTTAAAACGCATTCCCAACATGGATTAACATCATTTACCCATAAATTATGATATTTATAAATAAATCATGATATTCACTAATAAATCTCAAAAATTAGCATATAATCAAATAAATATGTTTACTCATGCATTTATCAGTCCTAACATGATTCTCTACATTTTCTCATCATTTTTGGCATAATATCAGTGAGAGGAAATGGGAGGGGAGCGTACCTAGTGAAGATTGCTGGTGGAAGCTAACTCCGGCGAGCTCTCCAGCGACCTCTCCCGGTGACCCCGTAGCCCCTCACTCTTAGTTCTCATTGGCTTCCTGCTCTCTCTCGTTTTCTCCCTCCCAACTCGTTCTATCTTTCTTATGCAGGGGATGACAGGGTGTTTTAAACACCCACTCGTACGTATGGTCAAAGAAGGGCATGGGTGCAGGCAATAGGGGCCGAACCAGCGGGTCATCCGCTGCCAATCAGCAATGTAGTGAAAGACGTGGGGCACAGGTGGCGTTCAATGTTTTCATTCTGACATGCTACTGTTTGTGCACCGTGCCGACAAATAACTGATATTCGCCAACCTTCCTCACCTACTATCTGACTATATCTGCCAGCAACACTTGCCACCAATACTCGCGTGATCGTTATTCAGGGGACGAGAGAGAAAACAAGAGCTCAACTCATGTAAGCCATTCACAAACACAACACACATCCCCATAAATACAGGAAATCAAATTCCAGAGCAGACACATACACCAATATTCATTCTCATTATCAAATTATATAGTCTCTAGTACAAGTCCTAGATATTACATCCTACCCCCCTTAAATGAATTTTGTCTTCGAAATTCACTAATAAAATAAATGGGGGTACTAGGATTGCAAGTTCGTCTCTCGCTCTCAAGTAGCCTTCTCCATACCGTGGTGCTGCCACTGAACTAGCACAAGGGGGATCACCTTGTTTCTGAGGGCCTGTTCTTTTCTATCAAGTATCTGCACAGCATCATCTACCACAGACATCTTATGTAGCTCTCCTAACTAAACTAGAATCACCTAGGAAGCATCGACCAAACACTTTCTCACCATCGAGATGTGGAACACAGTGTGCACGCCCGAAAACTCTGGAGGCAAGTCCAAGCTATAGGCAACTTCTCCAACCCTTTTGGAGATCAGGTAGGATCCAATGTAGTGAGGACTCAGCTTTCCTTACTTTCCAAACCTTGTCATGCATTTCATCGGTAACACCCTTAGGAAGACGAAGTCTCCAATCTTGAATTCCAAAGGTCTACACCTTCGATCAACATAACTCATCTGTTTGCTCTGCACAGCTGCCAGTCTCTTTCTGATCAAATCCACTTTATCTATATACTACTGCACAATCTCTGGACCCACGAGTCGTCTCTCGCGTACCTCGTCCCAACATGTAGGTGTCTTGTAGGGTCTCTCATACAGTGCCTCATATGGTGCCATACTGATACTGGAGTAATAGTTATTGTTGTAAACGAATTCAATCAATGACAAATGCTCCTCCTAGCTCCCTATGAAGTCCAAAGTGTAGGCCCTCAACTTATCTTCTAAAGTTTGGATAGTCCTATTGGTCTTTCCATTTGTCTGAGGGTAGAAGGCTGTGCTATAATGCAGAATGGTGCCACAAGCCTCTTGCAATGCCTCCTAGAATCTAGATGTAAACCTGGTGTCTCTATCAGATACAATGGACACCGGAACCCCATGTAGATGGACTATCTCAGCCACATACAACTTTGTCAACTAAGCTAATGGAAGATTCATCCTCATGGGTAAGAAATGTGCTAACTTTGTGAGATAATCCATGATCATCCAGATGGCATCGTTCTTTTTCTTGGTCTTGGGTAGTCTTGTCACAAAGTCCATTGATACATGCTCCTATTTCCAAACCGGAATATCCAGAGGTTGTAGCATCCCCCTAGGCTTTTGGTGCTCGATCTTGACCATTTGACAGGTTGTACACCTCATTACATGCTCAACTATCTCTTTCATTATTTTAGGCCACCAAAAATTTCTTTTCAAATCATTGTACATTTTGGTGTTCCCTGGATGAATTCCCTGGGGCGTACATTAATAGGCCTGATGGCCGACATTGGCCCCACCACGGATTATTTTTCCTTTTTGATTTTCACGTCCTTTTTCATGGTTCCGACGACTCGGATTGACCTTACTTTCTATATTTTTGACTTCAGTATGGTTTCCTGGACTATTCTTTACAAAAACATTGTCATTTTATGTGGATTTCTTCACATGTCACAGTTATCTTGTTTTATGTGGACTTCTTTGCAGTTTTCCCACCTTGGTTTCTACGATGCCTTCTTTGATTCTAACGACTTGAGACAGTTGCATTTTTGACATTCTTGAGACCTGTGTAATTTTCCAAACCCTTCTCACCAGAAACCTCGTCATTTCATGTGATTTTCTTTGTTGTGTCATATTTTATGATTTCATCATTTCACGAGGATTTCTTTGCAGTTTTTGCATACCCTCTTATACATCCATCCAGTCTTGTCTTGGCACTCACGTCAGCATGATTAGAACACAATCTAGGCATAACAAACATTCATTCAGCATTAAGCAAGCGAATTAGACTAGAAAGATCGAGTTTCTCGGGCGTACGGAGGTGCCTAGCACCTTCCCCATGCGTAATAGGAATCATTACCCATCCTCTGGTTAATAGACATTTGGACTTCATGTTTGCATCTCATTCATTCACTTTTTGTGATTTGTTTGTGGTTTTCCTCGTCTTTCCCTTAAAAGACTAGGTGGTGACTCCATTTCTTTCCTTTTTGTCCCATCTCGAGTCTTCACCATCTTGGCATGACTGTGGCCTCCTCCCCTCTGGCGCGACTCCGCGCCGGACCCTTGAGCCAGGGCATGATCACAGTCCTAAAATCCTAGAATTAAATAAGAATTGTGGTTTTAACCAGCTATCAACCAATGTTTGTGATTTTGGTTTTGAGTACTGTGAGGCATTGTGTTTTAGGCTGGATCTGGTTGACAATATGGATTTCTCGGAATAAGAGAAAGGTTTTAAAAATGCATGAAAAGAAGAAGAGATGAGTTTTGAAAAAAAAGCTATGAGTTTTGAAAATGACATGGTTTTGGGAAGAAATCCCAAACATTGAAAAGTGAATTGAGTTTTGAAAAAGGTATGTTTTGGAAACAGATTTCCAAAGGTTTTAAAAGAAAAGAGGAAATAATGTTTTAAAATGAATTTTCAAAAAAAAAATCAAGTTTTATAAATTAAAAGTGATGTTTTTAGTAGTTTGCTGAGTTTTGCTCTGTGTGTGTGTTTGGGACGCGTATTGGGTGACTTAGATGTCACTCACGCTTCTTTGTTTGGTTTTCAGGTGCAGGTTGGATGTAGTCTAGTTCTAGTGCTAGAGTGGGAGCTACTAGCCGTACATTGTTTCTTGCAGGTGAGCCTTAGTTACAGTTATTTAATTATTACTGTAATTAGTGTAATTTACTTATGATACTGTGATTTAGTTAAAGTACCTGCGTTCGGAACATTACAATAAGTGAATTACTTTGTCTTTTCTAGATCTCTTATGCCCCTTTTCCCATCCACATGATCTATCTCCCTTTTAATTACCATACTACAACCGTCGGGTTGAGCCAAGGATTGGCCATGATAGTTAGTTGCTTAGACATGTCTTGGGCCACTTTCTGGGCATGCGTACCCCAGGCGCTTCCATGATGTGCAGTTGTTCTAGGGATCCAGGTCCGACACAGCTTAGCCTCTAGCCCTACCTCACCTTCATCCCACACACTTGTTTTATGTCTAGCAATTTCCCCCACATCCTCGATTGCTTATGTTGCATCTTATTTATCTTGTTTTGTCTCTCGTGCATTAGCATCCATTAGCCAGACAATAATCGATGTCTAGGAACCCACATAGCTATTGTAATGCCCCGAATCCAGGCACGTTACCGAAATTATAGTATGATAAGCAAAATTATACTAATTATAGTAAAATTAAATAACTGTAACTAAGACTCACCTCCAGGAAACGATGTGGGCTAGAAGCTTCGACTCTGGTACTGGAACTCGACTGCACACGATCTGCACCTGAAAACCAAGCAAACATGCATGAGTGACATCTAAGTCACCTAGTATGCGTCCCAAACACGAAAATAGCGAAATCTAGCGAAAAGCTAAAAACTCAACTTTTAATTGATAAAACTTAGTTTTCTTTTTCTTTTAAAATATCTAGAAATCGTTTCCAAAACCATATTCTTCCTCAAAACTCATCTTTATTTTTATTGCTTGGGATTTCTTTCCAAGACAAAAACCACTTTCAAAACTCATATCTCTGACTAGATCTAGCCAAAAACACAATGCCTCTCGGGCTAAAAATCAAAATCATAAATACTGGCTGGTAACTAGTTAAAACACAATTCTTGTTTTATTCTAGGATTTTAGGACCATTCATATGTCCAATCCTAGACAAACCACCTTCCTTTTTATTTCTCAAAATCACATTCTTTTCTTATTCATTTCGACTTTTCTTTACTGATGTTACCTTGATCAGGGGTAACTAGGCATATAAGCAGTAGGTGAGGATATCATTTCCCCTACCTCTCTGCACTGCCGTGGTGAAATTCCCCATGCGGGATGCCACTGCCCCGGCCAACTGGCCTCAATTTCTCTCATATATGTACGGGGATACGTCTTTGTCTGACGCCCCATCGGTGACCCGAATAACTAGGTACAACGACCAAGGCTCAGCCTACACCGTCGGTGACTCGAACAACTAAGCTCAATAACCTAAGCTCAACCTACACCGTCACGAGCTCGGTGACCTGAACAACTAGGTTCAATGACCCAGACTCAGCCTACACCGTCTCAAACTCAGAAACCATAGTCGTATCTGGCAACTGGTTTCATTGGAGCCTTATACTCCCACCATGTTGTCGACACCAACCCCCGTGGTTCCTTAACACATTATTAGTGTTTCATTTTCAAAACTCTTTAGGCATTCCTTTTCAAAACCATTTCTATTTTCATTCTATTTCGTTGCAGGAATCCATTTCCATGCAACACCTGACCCTTCTCTGGGGTCTCAACTCAATTCATGAAAAACCATACTTTAAAATCATAAATTGGGTCTTATGCCCAAAATTACTCAAAAAAACCATCCATTCAATCACTTTTATTCATTTTTAGGGCTTCAAACCCAGAACCATCCCCAAATATACTTATTTGGGTTCCACATTCCTCCATGTCATTTACATGGGGAAAACACCACTAACACATGTTCATTGTCCATTAAAAACCTTTTATTTCCATTGTTTATGCTCATTTGTTCACATGAGCCAGGGGATGAAAACGATAGACCAAATTAGAATTCAGTATACCGAAAATCACTGATTTGGTATACTGAATTCCTTCGGTATACTGATACCCCCTGTTTCGGTCGACCGAAGGTATTCGATCTATCGAAACTAGTGCCCCTGCACCAATTGACAGGGACCCCAAATCTCCTGTGTTCTGTACATGGCCCCTGCCAACAAACCATTCGTTTACCGGAAGTGGGAGCCTCTGGTGGACCCCTCAAACAATATCATAAAATACAAATAAAACATGGGGTGTAGATCCTTAAGTCTACTTCAAAACCCCTCATGCCATTCATCAAACCATCAACCATACAATCCACACGAAAATCACAAAAGGATGAAGCTCAAAAACGGCTACTGTAGCCTTTATCTCAAAATCTTGCATATTCCTACAAATTTCAATCTTAACCATATGATATCTGTTTTTTCATGCATTCCAACTCATTCTCATCAATTCCACTATTTTTCTATAATTTTACATGCATTCTTCACCATTTTCATGCATTTAACTCACTCGCTCAAACCACAAAAGAAATGAGGAGGGACAAGGGTCGCGTACCTGGCTCAACCCTCTGACGACCCTTCTGCACTCTGGCAAGCCTCCTTGCTCCCCGACGAAGCCTCTCCCACCGGCGAACCACACGGACAACCACCACCTCCTCCGCACATGTCGTTCTTCCTCTCCCTCTTCCTTCTCGCGTCGCAGCCCTCCCCTACCACTCGCCTCTGCCTCTCTTTATCTTTTCCTCCTCTTGCATCACGTCGGAGAAGACGGGAAGGCACGAGCCAGCATCGTTGGTGGCACGGGCTGGTGGAGGAAGAAGACGAGGTGAGTTGAGCTCGTGAGTGAGAGAAGGAGAAAAAGAAAGAAAGAAAAGAGGAAAGGACTGGCACGTAAATCGAGACGATTGTGCATCCTCAAATTAGACTTCACACTGGTCCTAAATCACAAGCAGGTGCACAGAAAGCCAACCAAAACCCCACAATTATTAGAAACAACAGATTATTCATTAATAAACCATTTATACAATATTACAATTAATTACATGGTTTACAAGTAAAAATGGATAATCAGGCCCAGATGTCACAACTATGCATGCGAACGATAAGTCCGAGAAAGATCGACTTGTCGGGCATGCGGGAGTGCCTAATACCTTCCCCGTACGTAATAGGAGTTCTTACCCTTTCTTTGGCTTACAATGACTCATCTATCTTATCCATTTGGTATGAAGTCACTTTTATCTTGCATTTAGTTTTGCTTTTGATTTTCGACATGGTTTTCCTCGTCTTTCCATTTTTAAATAGACCAGGTGGTGACTCCTTGTTCTTGTCCATGTTTTGCTTTGCCTCTTTTCAAGTCGTTTTTCCCTTATCCTCGGATTCACTGAATTTGTTGTAGCCTTACCGGTCTCCATGCGGTCCCGATAGCATCGGAGCGCAGTTTTTCCCCCGCTAGCATGGTCACAATTTGTCCATCTCGTATTCTACACACTCATGAGGCACAACATGTCAACATGGAAATACAACATATTACACTAAAGAGGAATCATAACACAATATGCCAAAGCAATTCATAGGGTATAATACACCGAATAAGGAATCTAAAAAGAAAAACATTAGCAAAATTCACTTTGATTACCTAGGAAGAATATTACATTAAAGGTAATCAAACATCAATCCACCTAATAGGGCTCACTACCTCCTTTACCTCTCGATCACTAAAAATACAACTAAGTGGGTACTAAATCCAAAACAAAACTTACAACTTACAACTAACACTCTAGGCTATTAAAATATGGCTCGAACCTACGTTGGTGAACTAAGTGGCCAACCAGCATCCATCACCCATTCTTGCCACCTACACTTGTACCTACATACCTCCCATAAAAACCTCAAGTGTTACATTGTATGTTATAGTGTCTAACATTAAATGCATGCTATTATGCATTTAATGCCTCATAGGCAGCAACAATTGTTGTTGTTGGACTATGTTGCAAATTTTGGCCATGTTTCCATAATTGGGCACCTCAACCTTTGAGAGGGAGGTCTAGAGAGGATGAAATTTTGAGAATTTACACATTTTGAGTTAGAGGGAGAGAGTAAAGAGCCATCTTGTGCTAGCGAGAGTGTAATCTACAATCCTCCATCTTCACGTCGGTTATCTCTGATACATTCCTCTTACTCTATTTCTTTCATTCACATCATTTGTGAAAGAATTTCTTTTCAATATTATTTTGATTGCTAATTAATTTTCTCATGCATATGTAGTAATCTCATTACATTAGAGTAAACCGATGGTCAACCGTCAAGTACATATTATTTCATATTATTCATTTTTTTATATTTATTCTTGTTTTAATTATGATGCTAAACTTACTAATCCATTTTTCATTTGATTTGCACTTTTTTTTAAAGGATAGAAATGAGAAGAAATTCATGTACATGGGAACCTTCAACCAATGTTGATGTTGTGTTGAAGAAGCAAAGGACCCACCACATTAACTTCACAATCTCCCTAAGTTGTCTTGAGGAACAACATCAAGCGAATCGAGAGTGATGATTACAATTGACATTGACGTATGTACAACGTAGGAGTCGAGCAAGCAAAAGAGCATGAAATGGACCCTTGAAGGTTCATATCTACATTGATCAAAGACAAACTAGTCTTTGTCAAAGACAAATTAGTTTGGCTCCCACAAAGACAAACTAATTATGGACAAAGACATATTGAACATGCCTTAAGAGAATTAGGAAAAATGATCAATTAAAATCTCAAAAAGACAAAAAGAGAATGTAGAAAGACTAACTAAATTTGATTGTTAAAGAACTAGTTTCTTAATGAAAATGAATAACTAGATTCATCAAATAACGACGTCGATGGTGCACCTTGGTGCTATGGACTTGTCTACTGGAAGGCAACCATGGATATGGTCCATGAGAGTGGAAGAAGATCAATTGGGCATAGGAGGATATTTCCATTATTTCTATATATTGGTCTAGTTTTGAATCTCATTGTGACAACAGATGCTTGTTACAACCCATGACTTATGTTGAATGAGATCATGGTGCTTCACTAGTTATTGCAAGGTACTCAGTTGTGATGATATTAGCAATCTGTGGATGGGGACATTGTTGATTGTCATAATGGTGCTCGATGGCATCGTTGATGGTTTGATTGTGGTGGTGGCGATGTCATTGGTTGTTGTGATGATCTAACTATGATGTTCCATGAACGCATTGACATTTTATGGTTTAGAATTTAAAAATTAAATACCATATATATCTTTCTTCAATGCTTGTTGTGCTTGAACAGGGAAGCCCATTGGTGGATCCACATATAAGTGAGGGTGTGCAATTGACCACCCTGTATTTTTTTAAAATTAATATGTAGTATATATAATGATATATTGAATAGAGAATAAAGGCATTTCATCAATACATTTTGACCTTTATTCACTTATTCATTTGTTATAGAGTTTCTTGCAAATAACCAATAAAATGCAAAAGTTATGTGAGACACACATCCCACCCGTCTCACTCTCCACGTATGAAGCATAATTTTTTAAAAAAAATCTCATCCCAATTTCCATTATGTAAAATCTCTCTTTCTCTCATCCTAATTTCCAATGCGTTCTCTCTCTCTCTCTCTCTCTCTCTCTCTCTCTCTCTCTCTCTCTCTCTCTCTCTCTCTCTCTC
>JAMKQA010070852.1:0-11523 GCA_024699735.1 Posidonia australis | reverse complement strand
TCAAAAAGGGGGAGATTGTTAGAAATATTTGTGTTTATTTTGATGATTATTCAAGGGAAATTAATTGTTATAAACAATACTTAGAAAAAGGATTAAATATTTCAGGACAAAAATCATATATGCTGTAATATTCATAGCTCAGAACAAAAACGGCATACCGTGTGAAAAACGGTATATCGATTCAGTGAAAAACGGCATACCGTGTGAAAAACGGTATACCGATTCAGGAAAAACAACACATAAGTCAGAAGCAACGGAACACTCCTCAACCTTCCATTTTTATAAAGAAGAAAAGAAAAACGGCATACCGCTGGAAAAATGCCATACCGTTTCAGCAAAAAACGGAATAGAGCATTGGAAGACCGAAGAGTTGCGGAATAGAAGCAAAATGCAGAAACGGCATACCGCTGGAACAACGACATACCGTTTCAGGGAAAAACGGTATACCGAAATAAAAACGGCATACTGAATTGACCGTGAAATGCAGACTGAAGGAAAAACGTCACATCAAAGTGAAAAATGGCATACCTATCTACTAGCCATTTACGACCGTTAGCATAGTCGTTAGATACATTTGATGAAGGGTTGGTGGCTATAAATACTACTCATTTATGCCCCTTTTAGACACACATTGAATACTTGTAATTCTTGAGATCCTTTAGTCAAATTCAATATCCTCACAAGCAAGTTGTAAGCAAAGAGTTGTAATTGAGCTTTGTGAGAAAAGATTCTTGTTGTAAAGCATTCAAAGGAAGGGCTCTAGCTTCTCGGGGTGTTGAGAAGTGGAAGGAGCAAACATTGTGTTGGTGGGCTACCAACAAGTAAGTTATTCTGTCTTTTAAGAATAAGGGAAAAATCTCAAGAGGGTCTTGAGGAGTGGACTAGGCTGGGTTGCTGAACCACTATAAATTATTTGTGTCATCAATTACTCTCATCTCCTTCTATGCTTTAAATTCCATTGTACATGATAAGTAGAATATTGTGAATCAATTTGCTCATTAATTCAGATTATTGTTTAAATTGATTATAGAGTTATTAAAAGTTAAAATTCTCTATTCACCCCCCCTCTAGAGAAGCCTTTAGATCCTACAAATGCTTCCCCTCTAGTCTTCTCGTGAGCCGATCGGATGCAATTGAAGTCGCCTGTGAGGATCCAAGGTCGAGTGGGCCTATTCGAGCAGAGAGTGCTCCAGAGGCTCCTCGTAGATGCAGTATCATTAGCAGCATAGACCACAGACAGGACAAAGCATGGCGAGGACGGGAAAGAGACTTCCAGCTGCATATGCTGAGCAGATTGGGCCAGCAAGGAGAGATTAACCTTTTCCGTGTTCCAAAGAACAAGGATATGTCCCATGTGGTTAGACGGAAGATTGTCAAACGTCTCGTAAGAGGTCCAAAGCTTCCGACAAAATCGCTCAATATTGTGCTTGATTTTGTGCTCTAAGAAGCAGATGATGTCATAATTATTGCGGCCAGAGAATTCTCTTATCACACGGAGCTTGGCGCCGTCATTCAAGCCCCGCACATTCTAGCAAAGGATAGACAATAAGACGGCCGGGTGGGGCGCTCCGACAAGCTTGCCAACTCCGACGGTTGTCCTACGCAGGACGTTCCCTGAAGTCGCAGGTGGATAGTCTTCCGTGACTGCTGAGCTTTACGGACCAGAGCTTCCACTTCCTCCTCGGAGGAGTCCAGGGCTTCAAAAGCATTGGAGCAGCTTCCTTCCTCTGGCTCTGGCCACTTCTTAGTGTGCGGTGTGACTCGAAATTTCATCCCTTTCCTCCGGGGCTCATCTGGAGGAACTCGATCTCTCTGACAGTCCAGTGTGACAAGAGTGGAGTCAAGCATACTGGGGGCCGTTGGACTATCATCCCTATCCTCACACTCAGTGAGAAGCCCCACTACAACTAGGGATAGGGGGGTCGCTACAGTCCCAGGAGGGCACGTTGTGGGAATTTCCGGTTGCTCGTGAACAGACAGGGGTACAACAACAGAGGAAGGGGGAAGAAGGCATGCTTCCAAGAGCCGCCCCAGCCTTCTCCACTCTCGTACCCAACGTTTACAGCAAGCCTGAGGACCCAGAATTATCGGCCGGGGATTAGGACCCCTGATCATGCCCAAATGAGTTACAGACCCCACAAGGCTTGGGAACCCAATCGTAATTCGACTGAGATCACATCTTGGACACCATCGACCTCCACGAACGTGTGGGAGGGGAAGCAGAACTGAGTGTCAATCTCAATGCACACCCTGGAGTAATCCACCCTCGCCCTGGTTGCGGTGGCTTCATCAATGTAGAGCGGTAATCCCAGTGTGCTAGTTGCCTGACTGATCAGCAAAGTGCACCAGAACTGGAGTGGAAGCTTAGGGAATTTCGCCCAGATGGGCAAACTGGATAGCTTCTCCTTCTCAAAGAGGGAGTCTACCGTCCACTGCCACAGCACGAGTGGCTTCCCTCGAACAAAACATGGACCTCCCTCCAGGGCGTGCTTCATGTCATGGACATCCGAAAACTTAAATAGTAGGAAGCCATTTCCTCAGGAGAAAACTTGGAGCTCGCCGTTCATAGCCCAGACACGCTTGAAGTTTTTAGCCAGTGTAGGCACAAAGGGTTTCAGGCCTCTGAAATAACCCATAAGCACCTTTTTCCAGTTGGATGTAGACTCCTCCACCTCTACTGTGGGGCAAACAGCAATCCTAACTCCATCCTTGACCACTGGGGTAAAATAACTGAGGGCCCTAAGGTTGGAAATCTTAGGGCCCGAGCATCTTTCCGCCCAAGTGACGAGCTTGTCTGAAACAGCAACAACATTTGTTGCAGGTTGCTTTGGACGAGATCTGGACCTGTACTTGTCCTGCAGTGGCCTTGTCGAGCTTGAGCGTTGGCGCTGGCAGAGGGGCACTAGGCCGCGACCCCCTATTCCTCTGCTAGGAGCACCCCCTCTCCCTCCGGATCCAGAGGGTAGCTGGTTCCTCCGACGCTCCTGGGGAAGTTTTGGCTGAACCTCCGATGACAGCTTGAGAGACTCTGGGAGAAAGTCCCCTAGGGTATGCGTCGACGGGGATGAAGAAGAAGGATTAGCTGACATGGTTGAGCACCCAGCCGACACGTGTGCTAAACCCCTCCCATAATCCTGATTAGTCACGTTCCCGCCTGAACTGTTTGAATTCAAATGAGACCACCAGCCCGCCTGTGCCCGACAGTCCAGACACTTTTAGAGAGAAGCTGGAGTCTCTCTCACTAGAAGCATGAGTCTCTTCTGGCTCCTGTTAGCAGCTGCCTTCCATAAAGTTTGGCAATTTTTTGAACAGTTAAGTTTTCTGATTATGTGTGTGTGCTTGCTTACTTTTTTTTCTCTTTTTTGGCAAGAGTAAGGAGAGAGGCCCTCAATATATGAAAAAGGTAAAATTTGTACAAAAATGGAAGGGCCAATAGGGCCCAACGAAGAGCATAAAGCTCAAACCAGGCACATGGCCTCCTAGCAAATAACAAAACAAGGCTCAAACCCTTATAAGCCAAACAACTACAGGCCCAGCCCAAGGCTAGAGGGCCCACCAGCAAGCAAAAAACACTGCAACTGCAAACAGAAGGCAAAAGCCACCCAAGACGACGACCAAATACAGAGCTATCAAGCCCACATAGGGAAATCAGCGCCAACTTCTAGAGAGAGAGGCTCCAACTTCTCTCTAGAATTCAGAGTTTTCCTGTTCGGGTTTTGCGCGTGGGCTGCCCAAATTTCAAACCTGCAGGCTCCGTTGATCAGGGTTTAGAAGATGGATTAGTGCACGTGTCAGCCTGTCGCTGAGACATGTCAGCTTCCAATCCTTCTGTTTCCTCCAACTCTCCGTCGATACGTACTCTGGGTGACCTTTTACCGGAGGTTCTCCGCACGGTCGATCTGGGTGACCCAGAGAATGGCAGGGAGGAACGAGGTGATGAGCTTTGGCTACAGCCTGGTAGACGAGGGGCCGCCACCAGTTGCGGCAGGGGTGGTCGAGGCTCTGGCCCCCAACCCCCTCGCCGTCGGTCACGCTCCAGGCCTCCGACTCGGGAGAGATCTCGGACTCAGACCACAGTCATGGGAAGGCCTATTTCTTGGGTTGAGCGGTGCTCTGGACCGCGAACAGACAACCACCGGGCACTTCAGTTATTCGCCCCTGAACTCAAAACTGGTGTCAAAGTTGCGGTCTGCCCTCCGGAGGAGATCAAGCAGGCAACATTTAGCTGTGATAGGGTGCTCATGGGTTACTTCATTGGACTCAAACCCTTTGTTCCTGCACTGGCTAAGCACTTTAAACGTGTGTGGGTGATGACTGGGGACCTCCAAACTCTCCCCAGGGGTAATGGTTTCGTGCTATTCAAGTTTTCAGATGATCGATACCTGTAGCATGCCTTTGGATGGAGGCCCGTGGTTCGTGAGGGGGAAGCCTTCGATTCTGTGGCGATGGTCCGTCGATTCCAAGTTTGAGAAGGAGAATCTCACCAACCTGCCTGTCTGGGTGAAATTCTCTAAGCTGCCAGTCCGTTTTTGGTCCCCTGCGCTCATTGGTAGCACGACAAGCACCTTGGGGGTGCCACTCTACATGGATGAGGCCACTGCCTCAGGCTCCAGGGTTGATTTCGCTAGGGTCTGTATTGAGATTGACACCCATTTTGACTTTCCATCCCACGCGTTCATGGAGGTAAACAGTGTCCTGGAGGACATCCCAGTGATCTATGACTAGACTCCCAAGTCTTGCGTTGCATGCAATTCCTTTGGCCATACCCAGGGATCATGTAAGCTCCCGCCTCCAGACAGAACTTTAGAGGAAGAATTTACTGCGCCCCAGCAAAAGCCTGCTGTTATGGTAGTTGTTATAGGGATGGAGAAGGCTGGGACGGCTCCTGGAAGCACGTCATCTCCCCCTTCTCCTTCCTTCTCAATGCCCGCAGCACCTGCATTTGGGGAAGTTGCCACACCAGCGGCTAGGGTGCCAGAGGCTGGTCTAGAGGCTGACCATTGTATCCAGGTCTCATCCGTTCAAAAGAAGGGACTACAATGCAAAGGCACACCTTATGCACGGAAAACCCCCACTCTAGAGAAGGAGACCTACTCAAATGCTTTTGCGGCACTAGACTCGTCGGAGGATGACATAGAGGCCCTGGTTTTTAAAGCCCAACAGTCTCGAAAGACCATTCACCCGAGGCTGCTTGGAACGACCACCCGCGAACTCCTGTCGGAGTATGTGAACTCATCGGAGTGGCCCCCAGGGTGGTGCTGAATGGCCATCCTATGTTGGAATGTCCGGGGCCTGAATGATGGTGGCAAGCTCCGGGCAATACGAGATTTTTCCCACCGTCGTAGCTATGATATTATCTGCCTTCTGGAACACAAACTGAAGCATGACGTTGAGCAACTCTGCTGTAGGAACAGGCCGTCCTTCGGAGTGCTCACTAACTCTAGCATGGCTCCCTTTGGACGCATCCTTGTACTTTGGAACAGGGCGACTGTGAATCTCTCGCTTTTTGCCCAAACAAGCCAATTTATGTAGCTTGAAGTATCTATCTTTCCCCTGCCTCGTTTCGTACTCACTGTTGTTTATGCTGCGAATGATCTGGTATCCATGAGGTCCCTTTGGGATGGTCTTCACTTGCTGAGACCCTCACTGCCCTGGGTGTTAATTGGAGACTTTAACTGCATCCGGAGTGACTTCGAGAAGCTAGGCGGAGGCCGCTGCTATCAGGCATCTATGGAGGACTTCAACGGTTTCATTAATGCAGCTGCTCTCATTGAAATGCCCACGACTGGTGAGGCGCACACCTAGTGCAACTTGCAACTTGCTAACCCCATTTTTAGTAGGCTGGATCGCTCCTTGATTTCCATGGAGTTCCTTGATGCTTTTGCTAACTGCACCACCTTCGTTGGCCTGAGGCACATCAGTGATCACTCTCCGCTGTTGATTTCCCTACGGGGTGAGACAAGGAAGCCTCGTAATTTTTTCAAAATTTTCAACCATTGGACGAGCCATCCTGATTTTCTTGCGCTTGTTGCGAACTCCTGGTGTTTCCAGTGCACCGGGAACCCTACTTTCAGGTTCCCTAGGAAGCTGGAGCACCTTCGTTGTCGTCTGCGGGGATGGTCACAATGCACCTTTAGAAATATCCCAGAGAGGATCTCCTCCTGCGAGACATCCTTGATTTCGATTAAGAGGGAGCTTCGCCTGCAACCGTGTTCCTCTGTTTTTCTCCAAGCGGAACATAATTACAAGGCTTAGTTGAAGGACTTATACTGGAGGGAGGAGATGCGGGCTTTGCAGCAGTCCAGGATCCGTTGGCTGCACGAGGGGGATGCCAACACGGCTATTTTTCATGCCTCGACCAGAGCTCGCCGGGAGCAAAATTGCATACACAGCATCACCATAGAGGAAGGTACCATTGTGGATTACTCGACAATTACCGTGCTCTTCACCTAGAGATTCAGTTCCCTCTTCAATAAACAACACACCTGGAGCCCTCTTCCCAGCCTCCCTGGTAAGGTGATCTCCGAGGAGGCTCGTAACAGCATCTGCACCTTGGCGTCTAGGGAGGAACTTGAGTCGACCGTCAGAACTTTAAATCCTAACCGCGCCCCTGGTGAGGATGGTTTCAACGTCCATTTCTTTCGTCGGGCTTGGCCAATCATTTCAGACGATCTTTTAGCAGCAATCAACAATTTTCTCCGCTCTAACAGGCTACTAAAGCAACTAAATCGAACTTTGCTCTGCCTCATCCCGAAATCTGGAGTGCCCAAAACACTCGATGATTTCCGGCCCATTGCTCTCTGCAATGTCGCCTACAAAATACTCTCTAAGATCCTCACAAACAGGTTGCGTCCTCTGCTTCCTATTCTCATAGATCCCAATCAGGTGGCTTTCGTCGGAGGAAGAAGAATCTGTGACGCCATCCTACTCGCTCATGAACTCTGCCATAGTCTTCATATGCCACGGAGGAAAGGGTATATGTGCATCAAAATTGACCTCCATAAAGCCTTTGACACAATACAACAGCCATTCATCTGTGATGCTTTGCAACATTTTGGTTTTCCTGCCAAATGGATCCGATGGATCGTTGAATGCATGAATTACAGATACTCTATTATCACCAACGGCGAGAGATCTGGGTGGTTCTCTACTTCCAATGGACTGCTCCAGGGTGACCCTCTGTCGCCGCTCCTCTTTGTGATTGCCTTGCAAATCTTGATGGACCTTTTCAAGCATGCCGCCTCTAGGGGTGAACTGGAGCCAATGCAGTTGGGGGAACTTGAAACCTCCCACGTTTTCTTCGCCGACGACCCGATGGTCTTCCTGCAGGCTGATAAGAAAAACGCTCGAGGCCTAAAAAGAATCCTCGACTCCTTTTTTTCCATCTCTGGGCTGGCTCTCAATTTCCAGAAGAGCTCCTTACACTTCGGTGGGCCTGTACAACATCGGCGATGGATCTCCAGCCTTTTGGGTATCCCCGAAGGCACATTCCCAGTGAAGTATCTTGGCTTACCATTAACCACCAAACGACTCTCTACTGTGGACTGTGCCCCTCTTCTGCACGCAGTGGACAACCGGCTCCAATCGTGGAAAACAAAACTCCTCTCGTACGCTGGCAGACTGATACTCATCCGCTCTGTTCTCGCTGCACTTCACTTCTACTGGACCTCGGTGTTTACTCTCCCAGCATGTGTCCAACGTGAGCTTGACAGGAGACTGATGCGTTTCCTATGGTTTGGACACGAATCCTCCAGATGCTCCTTCATCTCTTGGAAGAACGTTTGTCTCCCTAAGAAGGAGGGGGGCTTGGGATCTGCCGGACTTCAGACTCCAACACCGCTGGCATCCTTAGGTTGCTCTGGGATGTCGAGACTAGACTTGAAGCTTTCTGGGTCAAATGGATGAGGAAGAAGTACCTCAAGGATCGCTCAATTTGGAACTCGCGACCTCCTAACTCTACCTCTTGGGCGTGGAGGTGCATCCTCAGGTTGCGAGATGTTGCACAACTGCTAATGAGGTATAGGATCGGCGATGGCAGGAATACGTTTTTCTTCCTAGATCCTTGGCTTGCAAGCCCACCTCGGACCATCCCTACCATGATTGCTCAGCGTCTTTGGGTGGAACTGGACTGTAAACACTCGTCCCTAGTCAGCAGTTTCATTTCCAATGGCTGCTGGTGCCTCTCGAGACCGACCATGATGGACATGCACGACCTCTGGCCCACGATTATTTCAACACCGATTGGGGGAGGATCAGATGTGATCACCTGGGAGACCACCGGAGGCTAGTTCACCTACAAAACTGCTTGGGATGCCATTCGACCTCGAGTGGAGGTCTGTCTTTGGACTGAACTTATCTGGAGTCATAGTGCCATCCCTCGTCATGTCCTTTGCACCTGGAGGGCAATCCACCGCAGCCTCCCCACCCACGACACACTCAGACGACGGGGTATCATACTAGTTTCACGATGCATTCTCTGTCAGAACGTTGAGGAATCTCTTAATCATCTTCTCTAGCTGTGCCCATTCACCGCTCGAGTTTGGGGCCTTGCTGGACTCTGGGTGGAAGCATCTGTGACCTTCACCGACGCGATCAATCACTAGTGCATGCTTCCCAACGGGGAAAATCGCGCTCGCACGTCTAGGGTCCTCACTGGGCTGATTGCTCGTATTTGGGAGGAGCGAAACAAGCGTACACATGAGGAGGACTATCGCCCACGTTCTGTGGAGGAGGTGGTGCATGTCTTGCTTTCCACTGGACTTCAGTGATGCATGGCACTGTGACTCTCATGTGTTCTTTATCGAGTGTAGAACGACCATCCGTTGTTTTGTTCGTGGAGGTGGTTTTGACATTTGTGCTATACTGGCTATTGGGCTATTCCAGGCTTCAGACTATCCCTACCTCTATTGGCTGGTGAGTGATAGGGGTTTAGCCCATGGGGGACAAGGGACTGTGCTTGTTTGTTTTGTAGTCAGGTTTTGCCCATTAGGGGGCCTTCTGTTGAACTCGGGCTCATCTGTTTGGGGGCCTCAACCTGTTTCGATTCCATGGGCTTTTGTAAGTGTTTGCTTCTGCTTGGGTTTTTTTTGGAGCCCACAGTTTTTTATTCATATTTTATTTTTAATATAATTTGAGGGTTACCCTCCTTACTTGTGGCAAAAAAAGCCACCCAAGACAAAAACACAATACAAAGGGCACTATTACAACCCACAACCCAACCCAGCAGAAAAAACCAGGCTTACAAGACTGGGGGCCTCCCAGTGAAGCAAACCCCTTGTAGCCAAGCAGCCTACAGCCAAAAGGAACAACAACCATGCAACCCAGAACAACGGCAACATTCTGCAAAGCCCAGCAGGTCAAGACAAAAGCCTTGCGGGAGACCTGGAGCCTACTCTGCAGGAGACCTGGAGCCAATGAAGATTGGAGAGCTGGACACTTCGCACGTCATCTTCGCAGATGACTTGACGATTTTCCTGAGGGCCAACAAGCGGAGCGCCCATGGGCTGCGGGCTGTTTTGGACACCTTCTCCTCTATCTCTGGGATGAACCTTAATAGACAGAAGAGCACCATTTTCTTCAGGGGTCTCGTTTCTCATCATCGGTGGATCTCCTATCATCTAAATATCCCAGAAGGGACCTTTCCAGTGAGGTACCTTGGCCTTCCATTAATAGTCAAGAGACTCTCTACCGAAGACTATGCACCGTTGCTGCGTGCCATGGATAATCGCCTCCAATCGTGGAATGCCAAGCTGCTCTCCTATGCTGGCAGACTTGTCCTCATCAGATCGGTTCTCGTTGCCTTGCACATCCACTGGACCTCTGTGTTCACCCTACCGGTGAGTATTCATCGTGAGCTTGATAGACGATTGATGCGGTTTCTTTGGTTTGGAGTAGACTCGGCTCGCTGCGCCTTCATCTCCTTGAAGGAGATCTGTCTCCCTAAGGGGGAGGGGGGACTTGGCCTTCGCCGATCAAGTGACTCCATTAATGCTGGCATCCTCAAGTTATTCTGGGAGATGGAGACCAATCTCGAGGCCCTCTAGGTCAAATGGATGTAGAGGAAGTATTTGAAGGACCGTTCCATTTGGAGTTCGCGACCACCGAAATCTGCATCCTAGGCGTGGCGGTGCATTTTCAAGCTCAGGGAAATCGCAAGGCCATTATTGCAATATCGGATTGGAAGGGGCAAGAGCACCTTTTTCTTCCTTGACCCGTGGATTGCAAGCCCTGATAGAAGTACTTCCTCCTCATCCATTTGACCCACTGGGCGTCAAGCTTTGTCTCCAATTCCCACAGCAGCTTGAGGATACCAGCGTTGTTGGAGTCAATCGTCCTGCGGATGCCTAGTCCCCCTTCATTCTTAGGAAAACACACCTCCTTCCAAGAGATGAAGGAACACCTGGAGGACTCATGCCCAAACCAGAGAAAATGCATGAACTTCCTGTCGAGCTCACGGTGGATACTGGCAGGAAGGGAAAACACCGACGTCCAGTGAATGTGCAGAGCAGCGAGCACTGAACGGATAAGGACCAGCCGGCCTGCATAAGAGAGTAACTTGGCCTTCCACGCTTGGAGGCGATTGTCAACTACGTGCAGGAGGGGAGCACAGTCGGAGGCGGAGAGTCGTTTGGTTGTTAGCGGAAGACCCAGATAATGCACTGGAAAGGAGCCTTCAGGAATGTTCAGATGTTGGGAAATCCATCTGCGATGCGGCACAGGCCCCCTGAAGTATATGGAGCTCTTTTTATGATTGAGGTGCATCCCCGAAGTAGAGGAGAAGGCCTCCAAGACCCTTTTTAATCCCCGAGCGATGCGCTTGTTAGCCCTCAAGAACACCATCAGATCATCAGTGAAGATGCGAGATGGCGAGATCCCCCAATGTCATCTGTTCAAGCACGCCCAAAGAGATAGCACGCGTGAATAGTGTAGTCATAATTTGCATACCCAGTACAAAAGGGGGTGGCGACAGAGGATCCCCCTGGCGTAGGCCGTTGGCAGTTGCAGCCCAGTCGGACTTAGCATCGTTGACTGAGATGGAGAAATGTTAGTTCATGCATTTGGAGACCCTAGCAATCCAAGCGTCAGGGAAGCCAAAGTGTCACAGCGCATCACAGATGAAGGGCCACTGGATCGTATCAAATGCCTTCCGGAGATCAATCTTGACACACATGAACCCCTTCCGCCATGACGTATGCAGGCTGTGGCACAGTTCGTGTGCAAGAAGAATGGCGTCACTGATCCGTCTGCCCCCAATAAATGTAGCCTGGTTCTGGTCGATGAGACAGGGGAGAATCCGACTCAGTCTGTTGGCCAGAATCTTAAAGATGATTTTGTAGAGGATGTTACACAGTGCAATGGGATGGTAATCATCCAACGAACTGGGTACCGTCGTCTTAGGGATGAGACAAATTATGGTCCTATTGATCCTCCTCAGTAGCCTGCCAGACCTAAGGAAGTTGTTCCCTACGTCGAGGAGATCGTCAGCGATGACAGGCCAAGCTGGCGGTAGAAATGGCTATTGAA
>JAMKQA010070847.1:0-10638 GCA_024699735.1 Posidonia australis | reverse complement strand
GCTATATGAACGGTATACCGTTTTTGCCACGGTATGCCGGAAAAGCTCTTTAATCTGCAACACACGAGAAAAACGGTATGCCGATTTCTGGACGGTATGCCGTTTTTGATTTGCCTTCTTTCCTTTTTCTCTTCTGTTTCGGAGTGCCGCTGCATCTTCCGAAAATCCCTGGAACGGTATGCCGTTTGATTCACGGTATGCCATTTTTGATTTGTCTTGAATTTTTGCAAAATACTTTGATTAATACTTTGATATTTGCTGGAACAGTCTATCGCTCTTGATGCCGGTATATATTTTTGAATTCATGCTAAGTCACTTCAAATCTTTTTCACGTTATAATATTTATGAAAATAAGCACAAGTGAATAATCATCAAAATTAATGTAATATTTATGAAATTGGTGACGGACTCACAACAAGATGATCAGTAATACTCTTAAACTGCTGCAGATACGAAGTCATAGATTGTGTGCCTTTTTTGATATTATGTAACTGCTTTCTTAAAGATAGAACATGAGCAGTAGAGATTTGTCCAAATCTCTGAGAAAGTTTATCCTAGGCTTCTTTGGCATATTTAACACCAATAGTATATAACAGTGCTAACAGAGAGAGTGTTGCATTAATCCAAGAAAGAAGGGATTGATCAATGACATATCAGCTATGGAATTCCAGTGAGCTGTGATCTGTGATCTGGAGGATTCCCTTCAATGTGATTCATGAGATTTTGACTTCGTAATATTGGCTCAAATAGAGATTTTTCACATTAGGAAACTCGTGCCATGAAGTTTGATCAGAATCAAGCTGGCTATATTACTAATAACAAGCCACCAGAGATGTAGACGTACCCGAGAGGTTGCCAATAGCAGCTCCGTTGGAGAAGGAGAAAGATGCCATGGTACCAGGATCAAAGTACAGCAACGCTGGAAGGTGACTGATACCATGAAAGTGCTCAAGCAACTGAATAAATTGAGCTCAGTAAACTTAGAAGGAAGCAGCATGCATGAGGTAGAAGAAGACTCAGACAAATCAGAAAATTGAATGTTAATCACTACTCAACAATAATTATCACAAGGTTTTAAATAGTTAAGCTCAGTGAATCATAACAGCCTAACTAATCTTCTAACAAACTCAACAACCAGCCGTTACAATAACAAACTAACTAATTAATTACTGTTACATTAACAAATCAGCTGATCAAAACCCAAAAACTGAATGCTGAATACTATCAAATTTATATTTCAACATGATATTTTGATTACTTAGATGTCAATATTTCAACATGATATCAAAATCAAAAGAGATTCAAATGGATCTAAGTCCATATACATCTACTTATGTTTAAAAGAGACTTGTAAGTCTAAAAGAGACTACAAATGAAGAGAAATATTAGAATAGTTCTATATTAGAAAAAGTGAAGATTGAACTTATAATTATATATAGATGGATTCTTTCATTTATAGTCAATTGATTTTAAATTGGATATCAATATTTCAACACCAAAATTGAAGTGTAGTACGTGTATAGGTCTAATAGTTTAGTTCAATCAATCGTTGGTGACTGTGTTGGACACTTGGACTAGTAATTTCATAGTTAAACTAATTAAAATTTATGATAGAAAATATGGCTGATAATTATTTAGTGTTATGCCATTTACGTAAGTGGTCTCATCAAACACATTGATGGTATAAAGAAATACTAGAAGAAGAAAAGCTAAATTAAAAAGTTCTTAAAGAAAATTGTCACTCGTAAGTCAATTCAATTTACTAATTGGACTTGTCGATTGACCAATAAATTTTGGTTACAGAGCTGAATCAGGTCTAAACTAGAATTCACTATTAATCTATAAGATAATCTATTATGTGTTAAAGTTTCATCCTAATTTGACTTATATTCATTGTTAATTTTTAATCTAAAATTTAACAGTTAAAACTTAACAAAACATGTTGAATTTTAAAACTTTTAGATCAAAGGTTAATAGATATTTGATTTAAATGAAAATTTCATCATGTAATTATAGATATTTAATAAACACATCTATATGGTTATTTTTTTGGGAATATTTTCCATGTAGGCACTTACAAGGAAGACTTCTATAAGTGCTTAAGTTCAACCATTATATGTATCCAAGGGTTTTGAATGTATCTAACGATTAAAAATCGAGGACGTGGAGGAGGAGGAGGCAGAAATGGTGGTACAACATGGAGACAACAGCGTAACACGGAGACAACAACACAACGTTGTACACGAGGGAGAAGGTGCTTGTTGGAATTACGGGGAGGCGACTACGAGAAAGTGGAGAACGAAGTGACGGGAGAGGAGAAGAAAAGGAGGAGGCCACAATGGTGGAAAGTGACAGGGAGACGACGACAGGAGGAGGAGGGAGAGGAGGTGACGACAGGAAGAAGGTGGGGAAGCGGTGGCGACAATGCAATGAGGAGAGTAATGAGAGGTGGAACGGGTATCATAAGAGGAGGAGGAGTGTAGAGGAAGAGAAAGAAAGGGATGTGGTTGAAGACCAAGCGAAGGACGGGAAGAGGAGGATGGAAGAGGTGGAGGCTGGGGTGGGACCAGGTTGGGAGTGGAGGAGGATGGAGAGAGGTGTCGTTGAAGGCGGAAAGGTTACAAGTGGGAGTAGAGAAGGAGAACATGTAGTGCAATCTTGACCATAGATTAAAATCTAATGGTTCAAAATGAATGTAGTTTATGTATCTACAGCAAATAATCATGTAGACACCTATATATGTACTTTCCATTATTTTTTCACATTTATATATTTATTTAAAAAAAACAAGATACCTACAATCATATTACAGCAACCTAACTTCTTCTCCCAAAAAATACCCACACTTCTTAGGTGGACTTCACACCCGACCGTTACATATTCACATTATATATTTGTACATCAGGTTTTTCTCTTGGCATTTGGTTGGTAGTTTACGATTCCAATTTGCATATTATTTTTTTTCATTTTTTTTTTACAACTCAACATGTTATATTTCTAAAACCCTCTTCTAATAAGCACTAATAATTGTAACGGATCGACTAAATCCGCAACCGGAAACCGGCAGTACCCGGTCCTTGTACTCCACTCTACCGGGTATAAATAGAGAGCAAGAGTGAGAGCTGGAAACCATCCAATACAGTAACCATTCTAACAACTTACAGAAGCAAGAAGAAGAGGGTGTAGAAGAGAGTGTAAGAGAAAAAGATGCCGATCAATAGGATTGCCATGGGACGGAGGGAGGAGGTGACCCACCCGGACGCCCTCAAGGCCACCCTCGCCGAGTTCATCTCCACCTTCATCTTCGTCTTCGCCGGCGAAGGCTCTGGCATGGCCTACAGTACGTCAAACACCAATTAACAATCCATAACTACTTACACGCACTTTCACATATCCATATCTAGAATCACTGATAAAGTGTACAAAATATATGTTACACATGATCACGTTATAATAATCGATCAATTGAGCAACAAGAAAGTAGTAGTCCAGCAAATTTCAGTGTAGTTAGCTTTACTAATTTTTGCTTCTGTTGGCAGGTAAGTTATCCGGTCACGGTGACACCACTGCCTCCAGTCTGATAGCCACTGCCTTGGCATATGGATTCGGACTATTTGTTGCCGTCTCTGTTGGCGCCAACATCTCCGGTGGCCATGTCAACCCCGCCGTCACTTTTGGTGCCTTCATCGGTGGAAACATCACTTTCCTCCGTGTCATCCTCTACTGGCACGGTCAGCTCCTCGGCTCCATCGTCGCCTGCCTCCTCCTCAAGTTCGTCACCGGTGGATTGGTACGACTTTTTAAACACCCACGTCTTCATTTCTAGCCAACTCCTGATCTTATAAAGTTTTTGTTTAGTTCATCGTCGTAAAATTGTTAAATTATTTCAGGCAACTGGTGGCTGCGCCGTCTCTGGAGTGTCGGTGTGGAACGCGCTCGTGTTCGAGATCGTGATGACCTTCGGACTAGTCTACACCGTCTACGCCACCGCCATCGACCCCAAGAAAGGAGCCATCGGCACTATCGCTCCCCTCGCCATCGGCCTTGTTGTCGCTGCCAACATCCTCGTCGGAGGAGTCTTCACCGGTGCATCCATGAACCCTGCCGTGGCCTTTGGACCTGCCTTGGTGAGCTGGAACTGGGTTAACCACTGGATCTACTGGGTCGGCCCACTAGTCGGTGCAGCCATCGCCGGCATCGTCTATCAGCTGTTCCTCATCGGCCACACCCACGAGCAGCTCCCAACCACAGACTACTGAGAGCTAGTCATGCAAGCATGATATCCGTCTCTTTTCTCTTCTTCCTTCTTGATCATGTGGATGTCTTTCCTTTTTTACTTTTGATTTTGCCGGTTGGTTCTCTGGTTGTTGTGTGATTTGTGGTGAGGTTTCATCATCATGCAGTTGCTGCTGTGATTTGTATTGTCTTCTTCCACTAGTTTTTGAAGTTAATTTGTTTCCGCTGTTAAGGCATAAATTAAATCTTCATCTCTGCTGCCTTATGCAGTTGGTTTAGTTGATTAATTATAGATCTTCCTCTTCTGTAAATAATTGAAGTTGCTGCAAAACTCATGCTAATCCCTAGCTACAAACGTGACAGCTTCAGTACCTCTCTTCCAAGTCCCATCGGCCGTGTCCTGTTTCTATTATGTTTGTAATCTTTTGGATTAGTGAACGCATGACCTTTGAAGCAAACACTATCGTACCAGTGGACTTCAGTTTTTTAGAGATTGGTCAGTGTAATCCCCCATCACCGACCAATCTTCAGGAATCTCAAACGTCGACTGCTGAAGTAAACATTATCGTTACGTCTCCACTATATTTCTCCCAATTCTACGTAAGCAATGAAATAGAGAGTCATTGATAATAATGGAAATTATATACTCTTCAATAATGTCTTCCATCTCTCACCACATATTCATCACTTCAACGTCGACTGCTGAAGCAAACATTATCGTTTTGTCTCCACTAAACATCTCCCAATTCCATGTAAGCAATGGAACAAAGAGTCATTGATACCAAAGGAAATTAGAGGGTGCTCACGTGAAACTTATGCTCAATGTCTGATTTGCATAAATATATATATTTGATCCACGTCAGGTACAGCACGTGCTGCCATCGTTGGCATGCGCTGCATCCGTGCATCGAACCAGAAAGCCAGATGTCCCGTTTGCATTATTTCAAACCCTACAGATTTCCGTAAATCTCTGATGCATCATTTCGAACCCACACAAATCTTAAATCTATGATGCATCATTTCAAACCCACACAAATCTATCTTTCAAAACAAAATAAATTAAAATAATAAAACCCACACCGATCTGTACGTAATGTCTCATGATAATTAAGCATAGCACATGCTGCGGTCCGATATTTGCATAAACAAAACAAACTAATAAGGCCCAAGTGAGCCCCATTACTTTCACTAGTATGTGAGTGATTGCTCCAAGATCGGATCCTGTGTGAGGGTCAATCAACCTGAGTTGATTCTTTCAGCTCTTGGAGTCTGGGCATTGTTGAAAGACTGTAAATATGCAACATCCACAACCAAGTAGCCTTAAATTTTAGGAGTGAGATTGCGTTGAAATAGAAAAATGAGAAAGCACACAGTATCTCCCAAGTTCTCAGATAATAGTGTTCACAAAAACCCTCGCTGTCGCTGCCACGTCTCTCGCGGATGCCCCTCTCCCTTTGGTGATCCACCCTGTCGCTATGGCTCTCGATCTGGAAGGCTCCTGCAGCAGGCCACTGAGTTTGACTGGGGAGCCTTCAAAGCGCGACTGCTGGAGGACGATGACCTACTGGAGGTGTCGATCTGGAGCGCTCGACGGTGTCGAGTTAGATCTGGACCTCGGGCAAGTTCGCAGCACCTCCTCCCTCCTGGTAGGTAAGCACCCCTGAGAAGCTCCTTACTTCCCCCCGTTTTGGCACCGGGAGTCGGTCTGGCCCCCTTCTGGGATTCAATTCTCCGAATCCCTGGATTCTCCCTTCCCCTGAGATCTTCCGACTTAGTTCTGTTAGTCTGAATGTAACAATTTTTGATAAATCTTACTACTATTTTTCTTATTTGCGTAACATTGATATGATTATTGATAGTTTCATATATGTTAAAGAGATTTATCCTTGCTGGCTCAATAATCTTGTTTGTTGCCATCTGAGTGAGGATTTGAGATCTGACTATGCTTTCAGCGAGTTTTTTCATCTTTCGGTAATGTTTTATGTTCCCCTTTTGCTCCTCCATCGGCAAGAGAAAACGCCTAGCGTCAATACTGCTCCGGTTTCGACACGGACTTCGGTCTCGAGTCCTTCGTGTCTTGACCCGATGGTTCATAGTGATTTAATTTTAGGTTTTGATTTGTTATTTTCCGACTCTGATCTAGTGTTTTCCACCGCCGCACCGACTGATTTGCCGATGGGCTTTTACCGGAATAGCTTTGGTTCCGTTTGTCTCTGGGAGACAAAGGGTTGACACTCTTCTCCAAGCTTTGACACTCTTCTCCAAGCTTTGACACTTCCTCCATTAATTCTTCTGTCGTCTCGAGCTCCGTGTGGGAATTCTCTCTGTACCACCCCCCCAACATTTATTAAGGAGCAGAAGGGTTTATCTTCTTACATTCCTTTTCATCAGGGTAATCACCCTGATAACAGTCATTATAGTAATGACTCTTCGTTATCCTCCTCTAATTCCCCCGTTAGTGATCTTACGTAGCAGTTTAACCCTCAGAGCAACTCGGGTGCGCTATCTGGTAACGCCGCTTCTCTATCAGATGTTGTCAGGCCTTCTCTAACAACAGCTGCTCCTCAGGATGTGTATCGCCGTCCTGTCTACTCCTACATTAATGGCCAGGAGGTTTTCTGCGAGAACAAACATTCTTTCTCTCCCTCTCCCCTGACAAACATTAACTGCCCCCGATCCCCCACCTCTGGCAAGAAGATATGCTTCGACTACCATAATTTTGTTCCTGTCCCTCTCTCCCACGGCTCTCGTTTTGCCGTTCTATCTTCCCCCTGCTCATATTTCAAAAAATTTCCGACGCCAAGCTTCTTCTCACTACTCCGGCGATTATGAAGAAGAAGGGTGGACTACGGTTAAAAGCAAAAGGACTCACTCGCCTCTGGTAAGTTACTGTCGCGTGAATGACTGTTGTTTCACCTGTGGCCTTCGTGGCCACTCAAAAAAATATTGTAAATACTTTGGTGTTTGCTACAAGTATATCTCTCCCTCACATTCTGTAGCAATTTGTAATTTTTTTCAGGCATAGGATTCCTCTTCTTCTTTAGCTACTAATATGGCGTATCATTCCCTCCACAACCTTACTATTATTTCACCCTCTGACGAAACTTGTAATCTCTTCCTCTCTCTCTCTCCTACTGTGCCATTGTCACGGTGCACTATTCACCACTATCTTAGGAGTCCTTAGAACAACACATCTCTAGTACTTGGCCTCCTACCTCTAGAGTGAAAGTAAAGGATTTTTCCCTTGGGAAGTTTCTTTTGAAATTCCAGTCGCCTCAGGTTAAAAACAATACCCTTAACCTTTATGGATCCTCCCTTCAAGTCCTCTTTGTATCCTTTATATATTGGACCCCTAACTCAAATGCAGTCTTTATTCTGAGAGAGGAAGGGATTCTCCACCACCTATGGTCCATAGAAGTCTTCTGTCTTATGATTTCAGAGTTTGCTGACCTCCTAGAGGTTGACCTATCCATTGACCGGGTCAAGTATCAAGTTTTGCAAGAATTAGGGTTAGGGTTCATCAGGGAAAGGAGATACCTGACACGAGGATTTTTGTTTTTGGTAGAGTCGTTTATCCTATCAAATACAGACGTAGCTGGGATATTTGTTCTACTTCCTATACTAATGTACAACTTGCTCCCTCATGGCCAACCCAGAAGTCCCAAAATCCTGATCTTAGAGGCCTCAATCCCACTAGGAAGCCTTTTAAAAATAATAAGGGTTGGAGAGGAGGCAAAAGTGGGAAAGTTTCCAGAGGGGGTAAAAACGTCTGGACTAGGACCTTTTCTTTCTCTACACAATTCGCTCCTTCTGTTAATCTTACTGGTCTTTTACCCACTCCAATTTCTTTTGGTGGCTACCCCAACTCTTTCCCCTCCTTCTCTGCTAAGGCCATACCTTCTGTGGCTAACCAGGCGGTAGAGACTTCTACTACAATGGTCACTTCCAAGTTTGTGGAGGCTGAGCTCAAGGCCAGGAATATTTTGAGGGTCCAATTTAAGAAAATCATGGTGATTTATGACTGCTTGGAATCTGACGACCTGAACATTACTGATCCTGAGACTCCTACATCTCTTCCAGCCACTCCACTACATGCTCCAGGCTATTTACAGCAGCATTCTCTTATTCTTTCTAATTACAATACTCTCAATCATTCTGATAACAATGCTTAATATGTTAGTGCTCAATTAGATGACACTGTAATGTCCTTTAACTCATCATTAGCTAACTCTGTCACTGAGGATCCTCTGCAATGGGATTCCTATGCACAATTTCATGTCTTCTGTGATAAGATTGGAATACACCTCAATTCCACAGAGGAAGCTAAACAATTACTTAACCAAGTTAGAATAGACCAAGGAAAAGTACCAATCAATTTAGAGGACAATTGTGCTAATGGGGAGGGGTCATGTTCTCCTCGTTTTTCCCACAATACCTAATGATTATTGTAGCTTGGAATATTAGAGGTTTGGGTACTAGTGATAAAGTAAGAACAGTAAGTACCTTTATTACATCTAATAAATGTGACTTGATCACCATAAGTGAAACCAAGAAGGAATCTTTCACCCAAGGTTTTCTTCATTCATTAGGGGGAAAAAGATTAACTCCTGGCTCCATCTTCCCTCTATTGGGGCCTAAGGAGGTATTCTCATTGGATGGGATGATAGGATACTGAAACTTAAGAGTAATCTCTCTATAGTCTACAGTTTATCTTTAAATTTCACTAATCATAATGATGGATTTGATTGATGGTTTACAGGGGTATATGGTCCCTGTGATGGGAATTTAAAGGAAGATTTTCTTGAGGAATTACAAAACCTCTACAATTTGGTTAATAAGAATTGAGTTCTCGGTGGTGATTTTAATATCACCAGGTTTTCTCATGAACAATCTGCCCGACCCAGAACAAATATCCACATGAGAGGCTTAAATATTTTTATTGAAAATAATTACTTAGTAGATCTTCCTCCTAATAATTATTCCTATACTTGGTCAAACTTCCAGTCTAATCCAACTATGGTCAAACTTGACCGATTCCTCATTTTATCAGATTGGTCGGGTATATTTCCATATGCTTATTGCTATGGGAAAGCAAGAGTTATCTATGATCTTATTCCCGTTATATTGGACACGGCCCTACCTGATTGGGGACCTACCCCATTCAAATTTTATAAATCTGGGTTTTTTGTTGATGGATTTGAGCAATATATTCAGGATTGTTGGCAAACATCCAATTGCTCATATCCCTCATCTACTTCCTCAGCTACATTTACCTACAGACTGAAGCATGTGAAACAAAATCTTAAAAGCTGGGCCGGCCCAATCAGGGAGGAGAGAAGTCACAGGTTAAAATACATAGAGTCCCAAATACAATATATTGATGAAATAGCTGAAACCCTTATTCTTACCAATGAGACCTGAGAAGCAAAAAAGGCATTTAGATTAGAATACTTAACTCTCTTAACGGAGTAGGAAACCTATTGGAAACTGAAATCCAGAACTCTGTGGTTAAAAGAAGGTGACTCAAATACAACATTCTTCCACAATATGGTTAAATGTCACAGGAGGGTTAACAACATCTCTTCCCTGTTAATAAATAATGTCCTGATTGACTCCCCTCAGATAATATGTAAGGAGTTGGAATCTTATTTCCTTCTACTATTTAATCAGGGTCTCCTTAAAATGGGATATCTTAGTCCCTATTAAGATACCTCATCCTGATCTCTTAGAGCTACCTTTTTTAGAAGAGGAAATTAGGAAGAATGTTTTTAACCTTCCTCGTGATAAGGCTCCAGGTCCAGATGGCTTCCCTCTAACCTTTTTTCACCATTTTTGGGATCTTTTTAAAATAGATATATCTACATCTTTCATGACCTTTACTCCTCAAGTGACCCTGAATTCCTTGCTCCTTTCAACCAGACTTTTATTGCTCTAATCCCAAAGACAGATGGTGCTCTACTTATTAAGGATTTTAGACCTATCAGTCCGGTGAACAGTATTAATAAGATCATCATTAAAACCTTGGCTTTCAGATTATCTCCAGTTTTGAATTTGGCAATAGATCAAACTCAAAGTGCCTTTTTACCTGGAAGATCAATTGGTGATTGCTTCCTTGTAGCTCAAGAAACTTTACATTACATGAAAACCAACAATATACCTGGATAAATTCTAAAGTTGGACTTCGAAAAGGCCTTTGATAATATCAATTGGGATTTCCTTTTGGATTCCCTAAAAGGACTTGGATTTGGACAAAGATGGATATTGTAGACACCCCGATTTTGCAGTCACTCGACGGCAGGCTCCTCCGGAAGATGCTCTGGTTGCAACCACCACTCCTAAACCCTAACTCCATAGAACCTTAGGCCCACACAAGACCATTAGGCCC
This sequence comes from Posidonia australis, assembly GCA_024699735.1. NCBI lineage: Eukaryota > Viridiplantae > Streptophyta > Magnoliopsida > Alismatales > Posidoniaceae > Posidonia > Posidonia australis. Next base: position 17 of record JAMKQA010070847.1, on the reverse strand, counting down.
AAACATACCCCACTTAG
>JAMKQA010070841.1:0-10232 GCA_024699735.1 Posidonia australis | reverse complement strand
CAAGTTGCAGAAGAGACAAACGAAAAATGAAGAATTCAACACAATTCATATACCTCACGATTGTAAATCTGAGCAGGAAACCAGAATCTCCCAGTCTCCAGAGCTAAATACCAAGACATGATTGAATCAACAGGCAAAGAATTCGTTGGCTTGCTACCACTATCAAGCGTAGATCAAGGAGCTGGAGAGAGCCACGGGCAACTTCTGTGCAAAGAACCTCATCGGTCGAGGTGCATTTGGGGTCGTCTACAAGGGGATACTCTCAGACGTGGTCGCCTCATCGTCTTTGTGCTTCACTACACCAGAATCAACTAGAATCGGAATCTCTGTCGCAAGCCAAGGTGCAAGACCCAAGCACAGACCATGCGCAATGCCAAACCTAGGACTACTCAGAACAAATAGAGAACGAAGAACAATAGCTAATAAACTGCACCATCACAACCAGCTTCTAGATAACAACACCTTGTGAAAGTCAAAAAAAAGAATCTCACCAGTTCTTTGCCCATAGTGGCTTGAAATGCATGGTCAAGCATATCTTCCCTCCCCAGTACATCTGACCAAATCACCACCACCACGAGTAAGGATGCATATATTAGCCAATTATCCACTATGGAAGGTGGCTGAAGGCATTTGGAGCAAGAACGATGAGTAGGGTAGAGACGAGAGTGAGTAGGGATGAAAGGTATTTCTTATTGGAGGAGATGGGTGGCTTTATAGGTGTTTCTAATCGGAGGTGTTTCTCTAGGTTGATTTTGGTGATGCCGATGATTTTGCAAGGGAGTCCTAGAGACTGCGGGGACATTGATCTAGCTTTGTGGACTTTCTACCCAACATGTTGTATAATTTTCAAAAATTTGTGTAGCCCACTGGAGGTTACAACTATTTCATCAGGTGTTTGGCAGTTGGTTTGACTTTTGTATTTTTCCAAAATAATTTTTCTTCAACTTGATTTCCCTTGGTTGTAAAATGAATAATGCCTTCATTTAAACCTTAGCCTTCCCCTCCAAAGATTCATTCCTCTTTGTCACTACTACCTCTCATCTTCCTCTCCTCCTCTGCATGGCTGGCAGGCAGCTAGGGCTTGGATGGACAACAAGGCTTGGGGCGTGATCGAGTGGCATTTCAACTGTGCAATCGCGATGCGCATTCCAGCATTGAAGGAGAGATCAGCAGTGACTCAGGCAACCAAGAGAGATGGAACGCACCTTGCTCCTCTTCCTCCTCCTCTTCCATTTTTCTCTCTTTTTCCCTTTGTTCTTTTTTTTCTCTTTCCTGGGCTCAGTCAGTCCTCCTCTTCACAACGTCGGACATGCCTGTGGCCTTCCTCCCTGTCCAGCACAATGGGCGCTTGGGGAACGGTCGACAACGGGTCTCGCTGGAGCAGACTGGTGGTAGGCCGTCGGAGGCCTTGGACCAGTGCTCTGGCTAGCTTCTTGGGTGGAGGTCAGTATTGGCCGACAGCCACGCCAGCTGCTGCAAGCCGGTGATACCCTCCTTGGACAACCACAGATGGGCTTTGTAAATGCCCAAGAAGATTTGTCTTGCATTTGCAGATCAAGCTTTATAATGTATTTGCCAACATAGATCATGCCACAATGTTGCGAAATGCCAACATAGACAATGCCACAATACTGTAAAATGCCACCGAATCTTTGTTGAACAATGAGCTCCTGTTTAATTCTGGCCATGATTTGACTGAGTTACTGCCCTGCTGAATGAGCCTCTTGCATGACTCGAATGTTTTGTGTTCTTTTAGTGATGTCTCGGCCTAAAAATGTCACTAAGTTTGTACAATATTGTGTAACCGGGCCAACACCTCATGGTTGTGACTTTTCTATATTTTTGTTTACTTGAATATGCCTGATTCTGTATTGATGATGTAATCTCGGTCTTTTCAGGCAAAACAAACTGAACCTGGCTTTTCAATATGACCTGGAACCTGGCTTTTCAATATGACCTGGAAAATAGCTTGTCCTTGTTGATGAAAAAAAACTACTTGGTTTAACAAAATTCCTATTGATTGAATATTTTACCTTCGGATGTACTCTACCTTGTAGCAAAAAGCTCTTTCTTGGTGAATTCTTAGAATAATGCAGTCTTTTATGTCATATTGGCTTACTTGAAGCTGAATTTGGTTGATCACAGTCTTCTTGTTTGCAATTTGACCGAGAGTATGAGACTCCCGAGACGAGTGTAGCTATCTGTAGCTCGCAAGCCCAGAGTCACGGGGCCAGTTCGACAACGGCGCCACCTCCACAGGCGTCGGGGGGATCAGATGATGGTGTTGATTCTGATGTATCGAAGGAGGTAAGTGCTGAGTTCAATTTGTTTCTACTAACTTCCCATGTCTTATTGAAGATTGACTGGTTGTTTTAAATTTTGCAGGAGTTGGGCCACTTCAGAAGACATTTGCTTAGCAGCTCCCATATCAACAACACGGAGAGTGTTTGAGGTATATTCCTTTTTTAAATCCCTTATCTTTAGTATTAACAAGCATATTCAGTTACTCACGTAATTTTATTATTGCTTGATAGGTGGGTGATACTAGTCGAGCCATGCGGTGCCTTTGAGCACTCATGTTTGAGCATTTTGAGCATCTCTCAGTCTTTTTGAGGGATTTTCTACTGCACCTCAATCCCTTCGGAAGCCTAGCCTACTGCAGATACGTGCCATCTATGGGCACTATCAGTTCTTTCAAGCTCTAATGGAGAGGTGGCGTCATGAGACGCATACTTTTCACCTTTTGATGTGTCTTATTTAATTACCGCAAGTGTACGGTGTATTATGTAGTATGTGGCAAATACGGATCGATCCTACAGAGAAAAGTGTTTTAAAAACAAAGAATATTATCAATTATTGAGATGAAAATGGAGAGATGTTGATTAAGGACTAAACACTTAAGAAAAATTCAGAATAAATAAAGAACTAGGATTTTTGAATCCATTCATGTAAATATAAATACATAATTAAATCCACTCTATGTTTCCTGATTGATCTAAATAATTTAATTCAATGATTCCTATCTTAACAAGCATAATCTATATGCAATACACCAGATTATCAAGTTAAGGAATAAAAATACAGAAATTACAGTAAATCAAATGACATATGATGGAATTGAGATTATATACACAACCCCCAATTAAATCTTCCCTAAGCATACACTAAAAAGATGAAATCAATATTAATCTATCAAAGTGTTTCGATTCATTGAATGATCTATGTAATATGCATCCAACCCACATATTCATAGCATTAAGCATCAAGAGAAAACATAAAGTAATTTAATCATGATATATAATATTATATGAACTTCATCTCAATCCTAGATCTAGAAGATTAGTTACACATGATTACGTAAAATAATAAAATAAAAGAAGGGGAGAGAAGAAATAGAAGACATAATTAAATAAAATGCACTTTTATTGATGAAATCTGATATTCCAGACGATGTTCCTCTTCTCCCAAAATACAAGAAAAGAAAGAGAATCTAAAATCTAGATTAGGGCTCCATAGATCTACATAAGGGGTCCTTTTATAGGTTACAATGACCTACTTATGTCAGAGACAAATCTAAATACAAAATTTAATCTTGAATTTTGAATATAGGATATTTACATGTGAGAATCTTATCCAAAGAAGACCAAGTCAAAAATATCTAGTGCAGGTGTTGGGAGGTGTCGAATATGCATCTAGACACTTAGGAGGCGTCCATGTCCTCTAGGATCTTCTTTGACTTTTTCCACAGTTTGATTGATATTTTACCAGTATTTAGGCACATGGAAAATGTGTGTTTGACCTCTTCATATAGCTCTAGAATTTTCCAAAAAAATCTCTTTTTTTCAGACACAATTTTTCTTTTCCCCCTTATTTTTCATAGATTCCTTCTAAGCCCTCAAGTTTTGCAAAATTTGCACAAAACACCTCGAGTAATAATATTTATATACAAAATAGACAAATATGGGAATAAAATATGCATGAATTGTGAGTTAATCAAATACCCCCATACCTATCTTTTGCTAGTTCTCAAGCAAAACTGACTCTGACATAAAGAAGAAGACAAGAAAATGCTAACTCACTTTCTCAAGAATCACGGTTGCACTTAGCACGTACAATAAGCCTCTAAACCCTTAGGTTGCCCTAGTGGACGAGTGGTGTCTCGTGATGGTTTGCAGCGGATCTACCCACAAAATCCCAAAAGAAAAGTGGTGGAGGATAAAAGAAAAGGAAAAATTCTAAGATATCCACATTAACCTACTCAACTAAAAAGATCTAAAGTTTCCTAGTGTCTTAATTCTCCGATTTAATCTTTATAGAAAACCCTCATCCTGTCCTTATAGAGACTCTATCCTATTCTTCACATTATCTTCTTAAAAATTTATTCATATGTACCTTGTGTTTGTGAAATAGTCCTTAGCATGGGTTTTCAAATCTAATCTTTCCACCTTAGCAATTTTATTTCATTTCCTGGTGTCTTGCTTTCTTAGACTTTATTCTTGGCTACCCGTTTAGCGAGCTTTAGGTCAGTGGATCCCAAACCAGACGGTTTTAGGTCACCAAGTGTGAAGACACCCTAAGGACTTAATTACTCGAGTAGCTAAGGCCTCAAAGACAAGATTTTTTTTCCCCTTTCTTTTTTTTTTTGATCCTCCAATCACCTTTTTACGTGAATATCAATGCTTACTGAGGCATGATACCCAGTTATTTAGTGATTATTCGATGTTTTTTCTTCTTTTTTTTTGTATTGCTAAGGTGTTCAGGCCTTCCTTTATTTCTCATAGCTAAGGATTAGAGTGATAGTGTATGATAAGGTACATACGAGTTACAGATATTTCAGATTTTGCTATTTTTGAGATTTTGTTTCTATTCTTTGAATCATCGAATCCTCAATTATTCAATCTTACCTTTGAATTTCAACACTAGACTACTCTTTCACTCCAAATTGATAAGACTAATGTGGATAGTTCCTAATATTTTTTCTTTTCTTTTTTTTTGAAAAAAAAACCAACAAACAAAAAAGACAAAGACTCTCTTTTTTCCATTTTTCAATTTTTTGTGTTTTTTTTATGAAAAAAATGAAAAAGTGAAGTCACTTAACAACTAAAAAAATGAAAAAGACACAGAGAAGACTCCCCCCACACCTAAACCATGCATTGTCCTCAATGTATGCAATAAATGATATGATTAATGAAATACAATTAAAATTAGAACAATGGTACCAGATTCGGGTTGGAGTTCTTCTACTGTTAAAAAAAAGAAAAATGTTATGCACAATTTATACATATATACAATCGAGGTGCACAAAAATTCATGACCTCATCAAAATCTAGGACACAATTTTAATCTAGCCAAGGAGGCAGTCTGACATTTGTACTTTTTTTTCTGCCTGTTCAAACCACCATTGGCTTTCTCTCAATCGGGCTTCATGACTTTCCCTAAGAGATGGAATTAGATTGGATAAACCCATGTAATTTAATTGAATATGGAGTGAGGGCTCAAGCTCACAATTGACTAAAGTTGAATAATATGACTTGACACATAGCTCTAATGGTCCTATAGTAGATGGTAATGATGATGACTCAGGTGGAGCCATAAGAACGATAGGTTGAGGCTTTTTCTCAATTGAATCACTTGAAAGGGAAACCTCTGTAATGAATTGGTCTACCTGGTAAACTGGTTCAATAGTGGGCTCATCTACTTTGACTTGTGTTTCTACTTCGTGCATTATTTGGACAACACAGGGTTGATCGGGGGAGTTCAAATGTTCAGCACGAAAGTCTCTTTTCTCTCTATCATTTATAACATGGATTAGTTGACCAACCTACATTTCTAAACGATCTATGGCTTGAGTATTAATTAGCACTTGGTTGGTGGCTTGTGTACTTGCCTTCACTAGCTCTTCTAGGCCTTTTTTAGACTTGTTAACCTATTTTCATTTTCTTGTTGATAGTCTAGAGGAGAGAAGGTTGAGTAGTATCGTGGGTCTGAATATAAATAAAGGTCAAAGTAATGAGGCTGGACTTGATTGAAGCTAGACCCTCCATCATATGCTCTATGGGTCCATAGGAAATCAGGTTGAGTTCATCTTAAATTGTAATTTGAAACATGAGAGTCCGTTAACTCATTGCATGATCTTTGAGCCACATAATTGAATTGTTCCAACCTGTATCCATCTTGACACATTGAATGCTTGATTTTTTTTTAAAGACTCAAAAATTTACAAAAACAGAAAAGACTCTCTCTTTTTTCCCAAATGAACCAACAAACAATGGAACTAGGAAGAAGAGAGGAGACCAAGAGAGAGAACTAATTAGATAAGGAGACTAAAGATAGAGGAGGAAGATGTCTAACCTAATCACACAGGCCACACAAATCCTAAATCTATGGTTGACCTAAATCTAGACAGCTCTTAACTATTAAATTCACCTTTGAGATTCTCAAACCAAAAGTCTTTGACCTAATTGGCCAGATCAGTGGAGAAAGTGGGAGGCTCCCCGTGCTTGAGCAACGGACCTAATTAAGTAACCACTTGCCTTTTAAGGCGTAGCCTAGTGAACTACCTTTCTTAGACACCAAGTAGGAAAAGAATGTTGAATTTGATTCACTCTCATGTTCCTTATTTTATTGAGCTCGAATCCTAGGAGTCAATGTCTACTTGATTTTAAATTAGGCATAGGTCAATGCTTGATGCTTTCTTTTGTTGTTTGTGGGCTAAGGAAGGGTGATGAAATCCCTACCTAATCTTGTGCTATAGGTGTTGCCCTTAGGTACTTTGAAATGATATGTAATAAACAATTATGCTCAAACAAGTTATTCTTCCTACTAACTATATGCTCTAAAATGCTAGGAATTAAGTAGGAGAACATGTACCTTTTCCTTCAGCAATCTCTCAAAATAAATTGACAAGATTCAAAAATAATGCACACTATATGATGCATGCCCTAAGAATAGGTTTCTATCTTGTCATAAAAGATTTTTATTGGGTTTAGGTTTATGCTCGACTTTTAAATTAGTGATTGAGAAAAACAAAAATCGAAGCAAAATATAAACCCTAGATCAGGATTCTAGAAAAATCAAAAAAATATTTGAATTTAAAATATAACAGAAATCTCTAACCTAGGAATTTTTTTTTTGTCCTTTTCTCTTTTAGATCTCTAGAAATGTCTTTGAAAATAAAAAAAATAAAATGAAGTAGATGTTTTTTATTTTTAAACAAAAGAAAAGAAAAGAATGACTAACAATAAATCGATGTTAAAATACTAGTTCCCCGGCAACAGCACCAAAAACTTGATATATCTTATTTAATTACCGCAAGTGCATGATGTACTATATAGTATGTGACAAATACGGGTCAATCCCATAGAGAAAAGTGTTTCAAAAATAAAGAATATTATCGATTATTGAGATGAAAATGGAGAGATGTTGATTAAGGACTAAACACTTAAGAAAATTCAGAATAAATGAAGAATTAGGATTTTTTGAATCCATTCATGTAAATATAAATGCATGATTAAATCCACTCTATGTTTCTCGATTGATCTAAATAATTTGATTCAATGATTCTTATCTTAACAAGTATAATCTATATGTAATGTACCATAGACTATTAAGTCAAGGAATAAAAATACAGAAATCAAATTAAATCAAATGATATATGATGGAATTGAGATTATATATACAATCCCCAATTAAATCTTCCCCAAGCATAGACTAAAAAGATGAAATCAATGTTAATCTATCAAAGGTTTTCGATTCATTGAATGATCTATGTAATATACATCCAACTCATATATTCATAGCATTAAGCATAAAGAGAAAACATAAAGCAATTTAATCATGACATATAATACTTCATCTCAATCCTAGATCTAGAAGATTAGTTACACATAATTACGTAAAATAATAAAATAAAAGAAGGGGAGAGAAGAAATAGAAGACACAATTAAATAAAATGCACTTTTATTTATTAAATTTGAGATTACAGACGATCTTCCTCTTCTCCCAAAATACAAGAAAAGAAAGAAAATCTAAAACCTAGATTAGGACTCCTTAGATCTACATAAGGAGTCCTTTTATAGGCTTATAATGACTTACTTATGTCAGAAACAAATCTAAATACAAAATTTAATCTTGAATTGTGAATACAAGATATTTATATGTGAGAATCTTATCCAAAGAAGACCAAGTCAAAAATATCTAGTGCAGGCGCTGGGAGGCGTCGGATCTGCATCTAGGCACTTAGGAGGCGTCCATGTCTTCGAGGATCTTCTTTGACTTTTTCCACTGTTTGACTGATATTTTACCAGTATTTAGGCACATGGAAAATGTGTGTTTGACCTCTTCACATGGCTTTAGAATTTTTTTTAAAATCTCTTCTTTTCTGGCACAATTATTCTTTTCCCCCTTATTTTTCATAGATTCCTTTTAAGCCCTCAAGTTCTGCAAAATTTGCACAAAACACCTCGAGTAATATTACTTATATACAAAATAGACAAATATGGGAATAAAATATGCATGATTTATGAGTTAATCACCTTTCGTTCGACGAGATGATGATCTTGCCCGACCATTGGACACTGTTGATCAGGCTAAGCTTTGGTGGCGAGCCTGTAGTGGGGAAGGCCACATAGGGCTTCTCCAAGGTTCCGAGGCTTTTGGGATGAGAGCGTCTGCCACTGACCCAAGGCTCCTACTACTTCTACTATAGTTAGTTGCGGGAGTGGATGAAAATCTGGTAGGATCATGCTCCAGGATCGCAGGAGGCTGACTTTGTTCTGCGTCATTTCCTTCTCGAGCTAATTGCATTGATTTTCGATGATACTTCAGGATATTGTGTAGCAATCGACTGGCTTATTTATCTTGCTGATGTAAACAAGTTGGATTGCTACAACTCGGGCGGTGCTAGCTACACTTATTTACTCTGCAGATTAGACGATGTGGTTCATAGGAACCTCCGCTCCCATGTTGGGTTATACGCACTCTTGAAAGTAAGCATTGGCACTTGTTCTATCTGTTAATTATTATTTAACTACATTTGTTGACATTCTGATTTGTGTGTCTTTACAGTAGTGATGGATGGAGCATGCAGAGTGGGGCCACTATTTTTTCCTCCTTTTGTCAAACCAATTACCTATTCCTCGGTAATTGTTCAAGCTCGACCACTAGGCAACCTCAGGTGTATACAGCTATGAGGTGTATCTATAACAACCCTGACCTAGATTAGCATTTTTGGTCAGATATTTTAATGAGTTTTGGGTTGTTAGACGCTGAGTTCCTTGTGTTTATTGTAAAACGTAGCTCTAACAGCTTTTTCTGCCTGTAATGTGGATTTTAGCCCTTTTTGGTGCAGAGTGGTTTTGGTGTTGTATCGACCTTCGTGGGAGTTTGAGGGTTTGTCCTGGGCCATGAAGGTTTATTCGCATGCTCGGGTGGTAGGTTCCTGGTTGCATGAGTCACATGGACATGGGAGGTCACGTGGTTTGGTCTCATGTTGTGGCCTCTTTCCTTTCCTTCCTTCTTTCCTTTCCTTCTTTTCTTTCTTTTCCTTCTCGTTTCTTTCTCTCTCTCTCTCTCTCTCTCTCTCTCTCTCTCTCTCTCCTCGTAGGCCCCATTTCCCTTCTTCTTCTTCACTACACTCCTCCTACATGAGACACGTAGAGGGGGAGGATGAGGGAGAGACGAGAGAAGGCTGAGGGAGAGAGTGGGAGATGGCCAAAGGAGGAGAAGCTCGTTGTCATCGCGCCACCTTTGTCACGAGGAGGAGGAGAAGCTAGATGTTCATGGCTAAAGGAGGAAGAGGAAGAAGGTTGGCCGATTTTTAAGATACACACCCCTTGTAGAAATTCTTTCTTGCTCAATTTGATGCTGTAGACACCCTAATTTTCCCAATTTTGCAGAATAGAGATGTGGTTGCTGAGCTCTGACTAAACCAAAGCCTTTTGGGCCCACTTAAACCCATTTAGCCCATTTAGGCCCACCTAAATCCATTTGGGCCCGTGGGGGCTCACAAGGCCCACAAAGGCCCATTAAACCCTATTTGAGCCCACTTGGGCCCATAAGACCTATTTTGGCCCATTTAGTCCATTTGTGCCCATTAATGCCCGTTAGGCCCAATTGAAGCTCATTGGACCCATAGGGGCCCACAAGGCCCACATAGGCCCATGGAGGCCCATGAAGCCCAAAGTCCACAATGGCTCAACCCACATTTGAACTTCTTCCAAAACCAAGCTCAT
>JAMKQA010070838.1:0-10982 GCA_024699735.1 Posidonia australis | reverse complement strand
AGATCCCAACCAGTCATAGGATGCATTAGGATCTTCAAGAACTACTAATTCTTTGCCCTGATCCAATCTAACTTGATTGAAAAAGGCAATAGACTCATTCTTAGAGGATAAAGAAATACCAATACTCTTACAAAATAAATGGAAATGTTCGTATAAGTCCCATCTCAAGGGGTCCACATGATTAGACTCAATGCTACTAATAGGAGTCATATTGCAAGTATTTAAATCTATTGAACAATCAGAGGCAAAGTAAGGACACATATCATTATTATGTTCAGTAGAAGAGTGAAGTGCATTACCAGGCACATGAACTGGAGTAGGGGACCTTGAAGAAGGCTTTCCTGAAGTGGTAGCACCCGAATCCTCTTGATCCAGGTAATCATATATCGCCATAATCTTTTTAAATTTGGCCAAAGAGAGATTTCTGGCCGTACACTCTGTCTCCACCCAGGTGGAGGTAGCATTGGAGTTGTCAGTAGAGTTACTTATGGAGGGAGGGATAGCTGCCTTTACCAAGGCAGTGGGAACAGGAGGAGTAGTTCCAGCAGCAGAAGGGGTGGGAAGTAACCCCTCAGAAGTAAAAGTGGGGGGAGGGGGAGAGAAAGAAGACCTCATCCAAACATTTTTCCCTGATTTATGCTGAGTTTTGGGAATGGCAGAGTTTTTCCCTGTATTTGGACCTCGACAGCCTCTATAACTTTTGAAAGGTTTCCTGACAGGCTGCAAACTCCTAGAGGTAGAAGACTGAGGTGCTTGTTTGGGCCAAGCTGGGAAAGACTTATGTGATGGAGGAGAAGAGGCACATAGATCCCAACTAAGTCTATATTTTATCGGGTAAACTATTTTCCCATATGCAAAGAACCTGACATCTGGGATTTCTTTACTAGGAAATAGCTTAATCCTAACCCGAGAAAACCCCAAGAATTTTACTCTGTCAATGGACAAATCGATTTCTATCAATTCTGAAAAATTAGAGACAAGCCTATGAAAAACTTCTGCACACCATAGGTGATGGGGGATTCCTTCCAAACGAATCCATGTTCCCTCGTCCTTCAAGGAGAGAACAACATTAGAACTGGGCGTCCAATGCACATAGGATGCGAATAGAGATTGTAGGGTAGAGCCAAATCAACTTAATATGTCATTCTTAGTCTTAATAGATGGAAATTTTAGCAGAAATTTCCCAGGGGCAAAATCAGTAACCTCTATTTTAGCATGAGAAGGCCAGTTATTGACTATATGCTGCGAGAGGATATCGGAGGTGAGAAGAGAAGCATGGTCAGTGACAATAGCACACCGGGCATAATGGATCGTGAGCTCGCAAGAAGCATCAGATGGATAAATCGTAATAGGATTCTGAGGTGATGAACCAGCCATAGAGTGAAGATTGGACTCCTGAAAAAATTTACAAATGGCAATAGAATGAGTCACTGCTTTGCATCGATAATAGTGACCCAAAAATCTACAGGTGCTCTTAACATGACCCCTCAGACCACATTTGAAGCAACGCTTATTATCTCTACAGAATCGTACCAGACATGAAGGCGCTTTTTTTCTTTTTTCCACCAGCGTCCACTCAGGAGAAACTGCCTCAGGAAAATGATCTGAATCAACAGAAGAAGGAGAGGAAAGAAGAGCAGCAAAACGAGAGCCACTACATAGGTTGTTGGTATCGCTAGAGAAGTTGTCAGAAGAAATCGCTGTCACAGGGATTTCTGACGGAAAATTCGGCGGGGAAATATTATAATAAAGAGGAGAGGCGCCATTTCGAGTACCAGGAGAAGAAGCATTAATGCCAGATAAGACAGGAAAGGAGGATGAAGGAGAAAAAGCTAGCACGTCGTCAGACACAGGGATCCGAGGTGGCCCACCAAATCATCCTTTGCAGATGAAACAGCTAAATTACCATTACAGTCATTATAATTACCATTTAAATCTCCATTATTCCAATAATTTGACTTAAACACATTCTTAATAACAGGGGGAGAATAACGAGAATAACCCCATACAGAGCCCGAGGAGTCAGCGGGACCTTCCTTCTCCCTGACTCCGCTCCTAGAAAGCATAGCCCCTCTCTGGTATCCCACCAGCGGCATTGAGCTTGCCAGCGATAATGGAGAAAATACAAGATCCACAGAAAAATAAAGCATAGAATCTGAATAGAATGATCCAAGGGGGTGAGAAAGAGCCCCCAAATCTGATCTATCAATAGATAATAAACCATCCATAACAAAAATAGCAGGCAATCTATTGACAGTGGAATAGAAATGCTCCAAAGTTACTGAGCCAAAAGGGGCAAAAATACCTAGTCGCATCGAGCACAATGTCACCAAATAACACCAGATCGGCGATAAATATTTAGTAAAAAACATATAGTCCACAGAAATATTCATTGGAACCTTGGAATCAAGATGAAAAGAAACAAGGGCACCGTATTTTATCACCAGAACACCAGATCTAGTCGATCGGGTGACATCCAAAGAGGATCTACCCCATCGGAGTCCTGAAGAAGGGGAGAAGATTTCTCCCGACCACAGAAACCAGATCAGGGATCTGGAAGGGGGAGAGGGGTAGCAACTTTGCTCTTTCGACACCCTAGATCCACGACAGTCGTCGAGGAAGAGGGGAAGGGTGTTACCGACCGACGGCGAGCTTTACCAGACGAGGGGCTCGCAGAGAGAACCTCGACAAAGGGGAAAGCCTTGCTCGAGCGGAGGTAGTAAGGGGAAGGTGTAGAAACTCGACTACCAGATCGGTGGCGGTCGGACGCCATTACAATGGAAAAGAACGCATGCAGAGTTAGGGCACCAGAAGAGCACTTTTTTTCGCAAGAGCAGTTTTTAGACACCTTATTGTGACACTAGAATCTTGTGATAGTTTCTAAAATTGCAAGTAGATCAACAAGCCTAAAGAAAACCAAAAAATGGTCACTTGACAGTTAGCACTTCCAGGGACAATGCTAGGAGGCACAAATCAGAACTAGATAGCTGTCATGGGTGTTCATACCCCTTCCCTGGGAAGTTTGTAGAAAAGTCCCTAATCTTTTATCCTCTAGTAAAACTCCAGCCAAACGCATCCATGGTTGAGGAAAATGATTGGAAGCACTTGAACAGAGCATGAGCTTTCCTTAAAAGCCAGCCTTTGGCTTGAAAAAGTGACTCCTGGGAAATTTGTAGAAAGGTCCTTACAGTTTCAAAATTAGAAGTAAGCCCTTGACCGTCACCAAGGCCAACTCCTTGACGTTCAGATTTTCTCTGTGAAAATCAAGATTGCCCTCTTTTGCATCACAAAGTTGAGTTCACACTTAGAAGCGATCAGAATACAATGGCTTAGGAAAAATTACGATAGTACCCCTATCCTTCTATAGGAAAGCTTTTGTGCTCGATCTACTAACCGAGGACCATAAAATGTCCCGTTCACCCTCAACCAAGTTCGAGATTGCTACAGAATCACATGACCAGCCCCTACAGATCTGGCCTCGATAGACAAGTAAATTATAGAGATGCTTTTATCATTGTGTAGAACGTGTTTAAGCCTTATTTGTTGGCCAAAGAACCTTGAGCACCTTGGGATAGTCCATGGGATCTCCCACTCCAGCGAGATCAGCCTCTGGTAGGACTTAGTCCGTTCACCTAAAAATTTACAGATTTGCCCTTGACATGACAAAGGCACAAGCGAGCCTCTAGAAGGAGCCATAACCACATCAATAGGAGTAGCCGCCATTAGCAGCTTTCCCTTTCTGTCGGCCCACAAGTGCAATATCTTGCAATCTTTGGTTGATGAGTCTGAAACTCATTATATCATCTTCTTAGTTGGTAAGTCTGAAACTTACCATATCCTTGGTTGGTAAGTCCAAAACTTGCATTTGTCAGCTCGACGAGTCCGATAACTTGTCAGCTCGACCATTTCTTTGTCGACCCACAAGTCTGATATCTTACAATCTCTGGTCGATGAGTCCAAAACTCATCATATCATCTCCTTAATCGGTAAGTCCAAAACTTACCATATCCTCATTTAGTAAGTCCTAAAATTGTCATTTATCGGCTTGACAAGTGCAATAACTTGTCAGCTCTTTCCTTTCTTTTGTCAGCCCAACAAACTCAATAGCTTGTTAGTTCTCCCATTTCTTTGTTGGTTTGCAAGTCTGATATCTTGCAATCTCTGGTCGATGAGTCTGAAACTCATCATATCATCTTCTCGGTTGGAAAGTCCAAAACTTACCATATCCTTAGTCAGTAAGTCTGAAACTTGCCATTTGTCCACCTAACAAGACTGACCCATTGCATTATGCAATGTGGTCTATCGTATATGCTCCAAGCTAACAAGTTAGCTCTCCCCTTTCTTTTGTCGGCTCGACAAGCCCAATAGCTTGTCAGCTTTCCCATTTCTTTGTCGACCCACAAGTTCGATATCTTGCAATCTCTGGTCGATGAGTTCGAAACTCATCATATCATTTCCTCGATTGATAAGTTTGAACTTACCATATCCTTGGTCGATAAGTCCAAAACTTGCCATTTGTTAGCCCAACAAGTTTGATAACTTGTTAGCTCTGTCCTTTCTTTTGTCGGCCAAACAAGCTCAATCGCTTGTCAACTCTCCCATTTCTTTATCAACCTGCAAGTTTGATATTTTGCAATCTCTAGTCGATGTGTCTGAAACTCATTGTATCATCTCCTTGGTTGGTAAGTCCAAAATTTACCATATCCACAGTCGATAAGTTCGAAACTTGCCATTTGTCGACCTAACAAGTTCAATAACTTGTCAGCTCTCCCCTTTCTTTTGTCGGTTCAACAAGCCTGATAGCTTGTCAACTCTCCCAGTTTATTATCGGCCTGTAAGTCCGATATCCTGCAATCTCTAGTTGATGAGTCTGAAACTCATCATATTATCTCTTTGATCGGTAAGTTCGAAACTTACCAAATCCTCAATCGGTAAGTCTGAAGCTTGCCGTTTGTCAGCTCGACAAGTTCGATAACTTGTCAGCTCTTCCCTTTCTTTTGTCAGCCAGACAAGCCGAATAGCTTGTTAGCTCGCCCATTTCTTTGTCGGCCTGCACATCCCATATCTTGCAATCTCTAGTCGATGAGTTCGAAACTCATCATATTATCTCTTCAGTTGCTAAGTTTGAAACTTACCATATCCTCGGTCGATAAGTCCAAAACTTGCTATTTATTGGTCCGACAAGTCTGATAATTTGTTAGCTCTCCCCTTTCTTTTGTCTGCCTAACAAGCCTGAGAGCTTATGAGCTCTCCCATTTCTTTATCGGCCCGCAAGTCTGATATCTTGAGAATCTCTAGCTGGTAAGTCTGGAACTTACCATATCTCTGGTCGATGAGTCGGAAACTCATCTTATCCTTCCCCTCGGTCGATAAGTTCGAAACTTGCGCCGATCTAATCCTTTCTTTGGTCAGCAAGTTTGATATCTTGCCATGCCCCTTGTTTCTTGGGGATGATACCCTAAACTATCCAAGTGACACCGTCACATGTCTAGATGATGTTCGTTAAATGTCTTTGCTCGGTTGGTAAGTCTGATATCTTACCATGCCCTCTTCTTTTTGGGCTGATGCCCCAAACTATCCAAGTGACACCGTCAAACGTCCAAACGATGTCTGTCAAACGTCTTTGTTCGGTCAACAAGACCACTGTCTTGCCACGCCCCTATCTTCCTTTGGGTTGATAACCCAAACTATCCTACCGATGAGTCTGTCAACCCATCATACCCCACTTCTGTGTCAGCCTAGTGCCCTGTCATGGCATGACCAACCTTCAGTTTGGTATTTAGCATTGCATCACCTACACCTAGCATTGTTATCCACAATAACATCTTGCATCTCCCAGCATTGTGCATTCATCAACATTGATTCACTACATCAGTAGCCATCAAGGAGCACCATGCTTTAGCATCAGCGTCGTGTGAGAGCTACATACCTGTAGCTAAGCTCCGTACGTACACGTCACCATCTTACATTAGCATTTGCACTTTGGCAATGAGTCGTGACTTTCGATGCATCTGCTGAATAAATGACTTAACGCCCACTACTGTGTTTTCTTGCAAAGTTGGGTGGAGTGTCTTTCTCAACCATGAGCATCGATTTTGCTTCCCTTGACTTCGCTCCGAGTGGCGTATCTGTAGACACCCTGGTTTTCTTAAGCGACTAGTAGCCAACTTTTCTGGCAGAACCTGTTATAGATGGTTAGTTGGCGTAACCACTTCCTTCACCCAAAAACCTTTTCAAGCCAAATTCCATCCAAATTCCCAAACATTACCCAACTTAACCTTAGCCCAAACCAAAACCAACCTTTCATGACCTGGATCCTTGGTGTACTAGGCCTGCATTCCTTGCAAGTGATTTGTCTTAGGACTACCATGGCCTGATAGCATGGCCATGTTGTGTTAATGAAGGACACAGGTGCCCTGGGTTAGTACTGACAGGCGAGGGATTGACTTGTCCTTTCACCAATGGTACACTAGATTCTCGCCCCTCATTGGCTGGTGTAGATCTATGTGTGATCCACTCCCTATCCAGACCACGAAGCTCCCCTTGCTGATTTGATTTCCTTTCCAATGCCTTTGATCAAATCTCAGCCAGAGGATGGGAGTTGTTGAGATTCTATGGGTCAGATTCAAACACCCCGCTATTTAAACTCCTCCTGTCTCCCATGATGAGAACTCTTGGCTATTGCTTGCTCCTTGCATCCTCTATGAACCCACCTTGCACCCCAAGCATTTGCTTCCCATACATGATCCTCACTGACTTCCGTTCATTCATCGAAAGTCCGGCATAGACCCTATTCTCCACCTCCAAGCTAGCCCATCCTATTACATCCATAAGCCTGCCTAGACCACCACATTGCCTCCACACCCACGTTCAAGCTTCCTCAGCTATCCACCTTCCTTTCCCAAGCAATCTGACCACAGTCTCACCACCATCCACCAACCAAAGTGCAGTTGTCTAGGAATACCCCATTCCAGTGCACAACCGGTACTCTCTTCCTCTCCTGACCTTGTTTAACATTCTAGTAGCTCCTAGTTGTCTTTTTTCTTTGGACTTGAACTCTGCTTGGGTTGCATTCCTCCTTGTATTTTGCCAGCAGAAGGCCAATGACTCACATAAGGCTAATGGCCTTTGATGTGGTTCGGTTCGTCCCTTGGCTCCTTGTATCTTCCCCTTCATTCACCATAGCTACCTGATGCCTCCTTCAAGTCCCTAGCCACTGTCGATGGTTGGACAAAAGGGAGTCGGACCGACTAAACTCGTATGGACGAAGGGAGAGCCTCTTCTCTTTCATCATGTTTGGTCGCTTCCTATGCCTTCCTTATGCCTCCCTCAAGGTCCCCGAATCGCCCCAAAGGACTGGTAGACTCCACCAGCCTCATTCATAGCTGGCGAAGGACGTCTAGTCTGGTGAGCAAGACCCAAGGAGGAGGGGATGGTCCACGTGTTCTACATGTGTTTTGTTTGTTCATTTGTTTTCCTGGATGACTGCTTTATGGATTTGGATGTTTGCATTATGTTTTTTTATATTCAAATCGCTTGGTGAAGATGATGAAGGTCTGCTGTCTGATGCATTTTTTGGACCTTGGGTTGATACCATGGGCTAGATGCACGGATGGCTGGGTCCAGTGCACAGGAAGACCGAGCCCCCTTCTATTCTTGCTTTCTTTGCTTAGCTTTGGTTTATGATTTATGTTCCTGAGTTCTCTACTTCTAGCTCTCCATGCTCATGTCTTTGGATTGAAGAATTGAGTTTATTTATTTGTTTAGAGATGATGAAAAGTTTAATGTTTGATGCCTATTCCTGTCTTGTGGGAAGCCTATGTGGCCATGTTGCACGGCTATTTTAGGGATTTTTGGCCTGCCTAGACTAAGTCCTTTGCTTGTCATTTGACTTGTTATTGCTCTCTAATCATGCTTCTTGCATGTCACTCTCTATTTGCTCTGATTATCTTGCCCATTTTGCTTATCTTTGTTTCCCTTGCATGTTTTCTTTCCTTGCATCATCATGCTCAATTGACAAACTTGAATGGCAAATAAATGCCTACAACGCCTCACATGTGGGTGAGAAAGCTGAAAAAGACCAATTCGTTAGGTGTATGGGGGTGCCTAACACCTTTCCCATGCTTAACAGGAGTCCTTACCCTTTATTTGGCTCACATCGACTCAGGTGTTGCATCCTTTGGCATCGATTCATTTGTCTTTTTTTGTTTTCGCTTGATTTGTTTTATCACTTTTTTTTCTTCGATTTTCCTCATCTTTCGATTTGAATAGACTAGGTGGCGACTCCTCTTTTCCTTATCCATTTTCACGATGTTTTGCTCTCCCCGAGTGGAACATCCTCCCTTGGATTAGCCACTCCCCTTGCCATGGCCCTATCGGTCCTTGTGCGTCCCTTCCATGCACTAAGAATCCTTCAGCAGCATGGTCACACAAAGTTTTTGAAAAGTGCTTTCTGATGTTTCCTGTTCGTGGTGGACCATTTGACTGAAGGATCGTGTTGCTAGGATCTAAGGATGTTGGCCGCATTCTTGGTTGGTCGAGCATGCTGCCTTGGTTGAGGTCTCAAGACCAAGAGATTGAGGCAAGTGTTCATCGGATCTTGGAAGTATGATACTCCGTGATTGTTGTTTATGAGGTCGAAGTTGGGGTTCGTCGGTTGAGGTGTTGACTGGATTTGGAGGTATGACACTCCACTTGCTCTAGGTGCCGAAGACCCTAGGTACAGACTGTACATAGTGGTATCGTGGTAGCGGACCTAGGGGATATGAGACCCTTGTGTAGCTTGACATGATAACCTAGTGATATGGGTACCAAGACCGGTTGGTGTCACTAGAGCTTGGGGGCGAGTAGCCAGTAGGGCTTAGACATTGATTTTGAGACTAGGATGCCGAGACAAGACGTACCTTGTGTGTAACATCTGTGCCTGGTTTTTTTCCATTTAATATAAATCATGGAATTTCTTGTAATTATTTGTGTATCGTTTATTAATGGTAAATCCAGTTTGTGTTTGTTGGCTATGGGCTCCCTCTGTGTTTTGTGCCCTTGGTTTCTCCCCTGTGGTAGGTTTTCTTTGGCTCGTGGGTCTGTTCGACATTGGGACCCATGTTTGTGGTGGACCCACTTGAGCTTGGGGGTGGACTTGGTCAAAGGAGCCCAACCCCCATGTGAGGAGAGCCAATAGTG
The DNA here is from genome assembly GCA_024699735.1 of Posidonia australis. Classification (NCBI taxonomy): domain Eukaryota; kingdom Viridiplantae; phylum Streptophyta; class Magnoliopsida; order Alismatales; family Posidoniaceae; genus Posidonia; species Posidonia australis. The sequence continues at coordinate 1,799 of JAMKQA010070838.1, read as the reverse complement.
CCCGTGACCCGCACCCGCTTCTCCAGATCTCGTGAAACCTAGCAGGGGGAGAAGGCTGCTCGTTCCGTCCCCTCCGTCCAGAGCTACGCGTAGCTGGTGGACGCCGACGGGATTCTGGGATGGCAGGCATCGGGGGTGTTAAGAGGAGGCGTAGTGGCTGTGTTGGGGAACAGCAGGCTGTGGGAAGGAGAGTCTGGGGTGAGTTGCGTGTAAGAGGAACTTCGTGCCCAGAGGAGGTTGTGCGAGCTGAGGAGAGCTTGCATCAAGCCTTGCCGGAGCACGTCGAGCACGCGTGGAGCTCACTAGTGGAAGGTACGCGTTCCCCTTCTGTTTCCTTCATCGGTTGAGGCATGTTGGGTTTAGAAGGGAAAATCATGTTAAAAATCATGAAAATTATGGAAATGTTGGGAATGAGAAGAATATTGTGTTTATGTTGATATCATGTTGATTCATGGGTGTTTTGTATGATTTTTGTGGGTATTCTTGAAGCATGCTACAGTGATTGTGTTTGGGCTTGATGCCTTTGTGATTTTTGTTAGAACAGCATGCTTAGCGGTTTTATGATCTGAATGAGGGGTTTTGAAGTAGACTTGGAGGTCTACACCACATGATTTATTGGTAATTTTTGTGGCATGTATGGGGGGTCCGATCCGTACTCCCACTTTGGGGAGAAAAGGGTGACGGTGGCCTGGGGAGTTTTCTGCAACAGCAGAAAACGATATGCCAAATTGGTTTCGGCATACCGAAATGCTCCCAAGCGGTACCCTGTGTTATAGTTTCGGACGACCGGAGAAGTTCGGTCGACTGATTTGGCAGGGACTGATAAATCTGACAGGGATTCAGGATACCGAAATTCTTCGGTATACCGAATCAGGAGTTTTCGGTATACCTAAGCCCCCTTCGGTATGCCGAATCAGGGGATTTCGACATACCGAAGCAGAATTCGGTATGCCGAATCTGAACCCTGAACTGATTTGAGAATGCATAGAAAAATGGTGATTAAATATGGATAAGTACATGATAATTGTGTGGAATGCATGGAAATGACTTGTGAGATGATGCATGCAAGCATGTTGTTTTTTTTTAATGATGTTTTCCATGAGATATTGAAGCATGGCTTCTGTGTATGGATATGGACCCGTGTGAGGGGTGATTTCATGGTGTAAAGACCATGAAAGAATGTGTGGGTTCAAAGACCACAGGTAATGATTTGATGCATATTGCATGTGATTTGCAAAGAGCTTTTTGAATGGAAAATGGTTTTGATAAATGTTTTGAAAAGACAAATTGTTATGATTTTAAAGAGATTAAAGGATATAGTAGGAAACACAATGAAACCAGGACTTGCCGATGAGGTAGTGAGACCTCTAGAGATGTTGGAGACGTGTCCTTGGTAAATGTGGTTGCCGAGTTTGCGGTCCGGGGTAGGAGCCTCGAGATTGTGGTGGTACTGTAGGACCCAGGGTATGAGAGACCCAGACTACCCTCAGTGCTGGTGCTGGACGGGTCTGGGGTTAGAGTCCCTAGGTGCTCAGGCACTAGGGCGTCCCTAGGACACACTCCATGCTTGTACTCGTGAGGGTACATTTTGAGGCTGCGGCTCGGGCGATTGAACTCCAGTACGGGGTGGTTCATTACGGCACTGCAGTGTGGGTGTGGTGACATGGAATCCTCACCAGCTGCTTGAGGCCAGGTCGATCGCCTGTGGCCAGGGTGATGCGACCAGTTTTGGAATGGAAAAGTGTGGATGTGTGTGTGTGGACTAGTTCCTAGCCCGGATTGTTATAAATTGTGCTAAT
>JAMKQA010070835.1:0-10876 GCA_024699735.1 Posidonia australis | reverse complement strand
CCCCCCCCCCCCCCCCCTCTCTGCCCTCTATTGGTGGTTTTTCAAGCTTTAAAAAGGGGTGGATGACACGAAGATGATCGTGGCATCGTGGGCATCATGGCTAGCAGTTGGGGAAGGAAGGAGATAGGGAGATGGTTGCGGTTGGGATCGCCGGAGAAGCTTGGAGATTGTCAGAATTATTTTGGTATTTCTTTAAAGTTCGTGATTAAAGAAGAAAATGGATGTATTGGGCTTAACGGGCCTTGTTTAGTTTTTTTTTGGGACTTTTGTTTAGTTTTTTTTTGTTTTTGGTTTTTTGTTGTTTTAGATTTTAAGGTTTTGGTTTTGTTTTAAGCATTTTGGTTTTGTTTTTTAGGTTTTTAATTAGGTTTATGATTTTGATTTTATGATTTTAATTTAGGTTTTTAATTACTTGGTTTTAGGTTAAAATTTTTTAGGATTATTGTTTTTTTTTCTTTTAGGGTTTTGTGTTTTAGGGTTTAAAGATTTTAATTATTTTAGTGTTTTTGTGATTTAATTAATTTAGGGTTTTTGTGACTTAATTAGTTCGTTTTAGATTGGGATTTTCAAGATTTTAATTATTTTAGGGGTTTTTAGGGTTTTTTGGATTTTAATTAAAGTTTTTAGTTTAAATTAGGATTTTTGGGTTTTAATTAAGGGTTTTTTTAGTCTAATTAGGGTTTTTGGGTTTTAATTGGAATTTTGAGTTTTAATTTAGGTTTTTTAGATTTGAATCATGGTTTTTAGTTTAATTAGGGTTTTTTGGGTTTTAATTAAAGTTTTGGGTTTAAATTAGGGTTTTTTGGATTTTAATTAAAGTTTTGGGTTTAAATTAGGGGTTTTAACTCAATTATGTGGCTTTAGGATTTTTTAGGGTTTTTTGAGTTTAATTTAGGTTTTTTTCCCTTGAATTTAAATGAATTAAAGTGGCTTAAATGGATTTTATTTGATTTTGACTTTAATTAGGGTTTTCACTTGATTAATTAGGGTTTTAAATGTTTTAAGGTGGGTTTTGCTTTATTTTTGTTTTAATTAGGGTTTTACTTAATTAATTAGGGTTTTGAATGGATTAAAGTCGATTTTGTTTAATTTTGGTTTTAATTAGGGTTTTCCTTTGATTAATTAGGATTTTAAGTGGATTTAAATGAACTTTAATGTTTTAAATAAATTTTATTTGGTTTTGATTATTGATTACTAGTTTTTACTTTGATTAGGTTAAAGTGGGCTGGTGTGAGCCTAAGTGGGCTTGTATGGACTTGAGTGGGCTTGAGAGTTTATGATTTTGGTGGAGTTAGGGTTTAGGGGTGGTAGTTGCAACCAGAGCATTTTCCAGAGGAGTTTGCTGTCAAGTGACTGCAAAATCGGGGTGTTTACACACGTCAATCGAGAAGTAGTCAGTGACGGTTCGAAAGGTGGATAGACGAATATGCCAACTGAGATGCTATCGATGACGATTTGGAAAAGCGATAGGCGAACACACCAACCGAGTAGTCGTCGGTGACGGTTCGAAAGGCAGGATAAACAAACTAGTCAACCGAGAAGTAGTCGGTGATGGTTCAGAAAGTAGGATAGGCAAACATGTCAATCGAGAAGTTGTTCGTGATGGTTCGGAAGGAGGATAGACGAACACGCCAACCGAGAAGCTGTCAATGATGGTTCGAAAGGTAGGATAAATAAACTAGTCAACTGAGAAGCAGTCGGTGATGGTTCGAAGGGAGGATAAACAAACTAGTAAACCGAGACGCAGTCGGTGATGGTTCGGAAAGTAGGATAGATGAACATGTCAACCGAGAAGCTGTCGTTGACGATTAAGAAGGAGGATAGACGAACACGCCAATCGAGAAGTTGTCAGTGACGGTTTGAAAGGCAGGATAAACAAACATGCCAAACCGAGAAGCTATCGGTGACGATTCAGAGGGATGATAAACGAACACGCTGATCGAGAAGCTGTCAATGATAGTTCCAAAGGTAGGATAAACTAACACGTCAACCAAGAAGCAATCAGTGATGGTTCGGAAGGAGGATAGACGAACACGCCAACAGAGATGCTGTCGATGACGGTTCCGAAAGAGGATAGGTGAACGTGCCAACCTAGAAGCCGTCGGTGACGGTTCGAAAGGCAGGATAAACAAATTAGTCAACCGAGAAGTAGTCAGTGACGGTTCGGAAAGCAGAATAGACTAACACGTCAACCGAGAAGTTGCAGTGATGGTTCGAAAGGAGGATAGACGAACACGTCAACCAAGAACCGGTAAGTGACGGTTCGAAAGGCAGGATAAACGAATACGCCAACCGAGAAGCTGTCGGTGATTGTTTGAAAGGAGGATAGACGAACACGCCAACCGAGAAGCTGTCGGTGACGGTTCGAAAGGAAGGATAAATGAACTAGTCAACCGAGAAGCAGTCGGTGATGGTTCAGAAAGCAGGATAGACGAACATGTCAATCGATAAGCTATCGGTGACGGTTCAGAAAGCAGGATAAACAAACATGTCACCTGAGAAGCTGTCAGTGATGGTTCAGAAGGAGGATTGACAAACACGCCAATCGAGAAGCTGTCGATGATGCTTCAAAAGGCAGGATAAACGGAACTAGTCAACCAAGAAGCAGTCAGTGATGGTTCAGAGGGAGGATAAACGAACTAGTCAATAGAGATGCAGTTGGTGACGGTTTAGAATGCAGGATAGATGAACACATCAACTGAGAAGCTGTCGTTGACGGTTCAGAAGGAGGATAGACGAGCATGCCAACTGAGAAGCTGTCGGTGACAGTTCGGAAGGAGGATAGACGAACACATCAACCGTGAAGCTGTTGATGACGGTTCGAAAGGCAGGATAAACGAACACGCCAACTGAGAAGCTGTTGGTGACAGTTCGGAGGGAGGATAAACGAACACTCCGACTGGGAAGCTGTCAGTGATGGTTTAGAGGGAGGATAAACAAACACGTTGACCGAGAAGCTGTCGATGATAGTTCGAAAGGTAGGATAAACGAACTAGTCAACCGAGAAGTAGTCGGTGATGGTTCAGAAAGTAGGATAGACGAACACGTCAACCGAGAAGCTGTCAGTGACGGTTCGGAAGGAGAATAGTGAACACGCCAACCGAGAAGTTGTCAGTGATGGTTCGAAAGGAAGGATAAACGAACACGCCAACTAAGAAGCTGTCGGTGACAGTTTGGAGGGAGGATAAACAAACACATCGATCGAGAAGCTGTCGGTGACAGTTCAAAAGGCAGGATAAACGAACACGCCAACCGAGAAGCTGTTGGTGACAGTTCAGAAGGAGGATAGACAAACGCGCCAACCAAGAAGCTGTTGGTGATAGTTCGGAAGGAGGATAGACGAATACGCCAACCAAGAAGTTGTCAGTGACGGTTCGAAAAGCAGGATAGACAAATTAGTCAATCGAGACGTAGTCGGTGACTATTCGAAAGGCTAGATAGACGCACACCAATCGAGAAGCTGTCGGTGACGGTTCCAAAAGTAGATACCCAAAAAGGGAACTGACAAGATACTAATATCAAGAGAATAATACCAAAAGACAGTTGACATGTCCCTGGTAACAGGAGGATAATACCAAAAGGTAGCTGACATGCCCTTGCCAATAGGAGGATAATATCAAAAGGCAGCTGACATACCTTTGGCATCGAAACGCTGTGGATGTTGCTAAAAGAAAGGAACAAAAGAAAGTTGGGGGCCTAGACAGTTGGTTTAGCCTATGGAGGTCTGCCAGGAAACACTTGCTTGTGGGCGCACCCTGAACTACGACTGCTTTGCTTGTTTGCTTGATGCTATTGATGCTGTAAGACAATGATGGTCGATCCGGATAAACTGTTGCTTAGATTTTGTATTGATACACGACACTTGGCTAGACAAGGGCTTCACGAGGGCATTGTTTCTTCCTTGAATAAGACGGACTTGCCGGATGATTTCTGACACCTCCCTAGGTTCACTGTTGTGTCACTGACTGACTTCTTGGGAGTTCATCTTTGGCTTGGATTATCGACTGTGTTCTCGCCTACTGACTAGGGGAGTACTGATATTCTAACTTCGCTTTAATCTTGGAGGGTTATGGCTGTTGTTGTCCTCGTTTCTGCGCTCGAGCTATGGAGCAGACAGCATGTTCTGGACGAAGGTATTGTCCCAAGAGGGGTCAACCAACAGGACAATTGACATGCCCCTGGTTGACGGGGAAGGTTATCACCACAAAGGCAGCTGACATGCCCTTGGTGTACGGTATCATCAGCCAGGTCTTTGGCCAAGGAGCAGCTGACATGCCCCTGGTTTAGGACCCAGTGAGACCTTGCAAAGTGGACAAACGATAATGCATGCTGGAATGATAGTGTTATGTTGTATCATCCCTCAAGATTTGGAATGCTAATGATGCTTGCTATAAGAAGAGGAGAAGATCTCGATTCATGTGAAACTACCCGGACTTCTAGGCTGTTGGTGGCTCTCTGGGATAGATAATTAAGTAGGTTAGGCTCCGTGCCAAACTATGGGAACTTAAACCTACTTTTTTAAGTTTTGGCTTATTTCTTTTCTCCCTCTCAGGCTTGTAGGCTTGCTCTAACCCTTGTTTGGGGGTAATGGGCATCCGGATTTGGAGGGGGCTACTAGCATTGTATGCGAGGGGTGGCTAGTCCCTTTGGTCATTTAGATTTTGGATGCTTGCTTCGACTCCTCCCTAAGGTAAGTGATTGGGGTAGAGTTAGCCTACTTGCCTCTCTCTTTCTGGGCTTGCTTCTGTCTTCCACTTCTATCTCATTTTTTTCTTTTGTGCCCTTGTGGATATGTTTATTTTTTTGTTTGGCTCACACTCATGCTCGCTCCTAACATTTTATCTCCCTTTGGAGGTGTAAGTCCCCATGAGAGTTTGGATATCTTGCCTAACCATGGTTGTGTGGTGGCTCCCTTGCTCGCTAGAGTGTCTAGGTAGTATCAACTGAAGAGGTATAGACCCTTCTTAAGCAGGCTAGCTATTCCGATTTTCGTCATCGGGATATGATGCTGATGTGTTTATGCATAGATGCATGCAGTTATTGATGCGCTTAAGTTACTGATATGCACGAAAGTAAAAGTGCAAATGCTGTGGATTAGATGCACTTGGATTGCCTTTTACTTTAGAAATGTGCATGCATGATGGAGTAGTGGATGATGCACGATGAGCGAAAGGATACTTTGCAAGGTGAGGATACACGCCTTCCACTCATTGGTAGTACTTGTTTAGGTAACATTCATGAACTTGCTCGGAAAACTCGACGCTGTCCACATCTTTTGAGGATTGCTGCACCTCCCGAATAGGCTTGCTTGATGATATAGGGACCATGTGAAGTTAGGTTGGAATTTGCCTTGACTGTCAGGGAGATGTATGGCCTGTAAAATTGGATCACCTGATGTGAATTTGACCCCTCTGGATCATTGTCGTGAAGCTAGAATTTAGGTGTTTCGTCATCTTCCATGTTATCCTCTTCTTCTTCATAAGCGATGAGCTTTGACAGGATTTCCTCTTTGAAGGTTGGATTGGCAATGTCGAAAGAGAGAGTGTACTCTGATTTCTACTCCTGATGGTTCCTCATTATGGTCACCCTAACGTTGGTGGATGACCTCTGACTCTTTGACCGTGGGGTTTGCTGACTGACTGGGTTGATTTGTTGCTTTGGCCTCCAGTGCTTTTTTTTATTTTTTCGATCTTCTTTTTTTTTTTTTTGTAGTATGTATAAAGGAGTGATGTTGGCTGGCAGCTGTCCTGCTGCTGACTCATAGGAATGATGTCGCTCGGCTTTGCTCCTGAGCTCAACACAGGATCTTTTGTTTTTGACCCTCACCTTGCTAAAGGTGAGGCTTCGACTACATGTACCATCTAGACCTGCCTCTCAGCTCCAAAGTGATTAATTCTGATGGTCTAGTGGGTTCCGACTGCGACTCGACTAGGATCATGATGGATGAGTTGTTCGGTTGCTGACTCTGATTTGACACCTCAGCCTTTCCTTTTCTCAGCCTTTGACTCTCGACTACGTCCTCGGCCCATACTGACAACTGCACTTGAAATAACATTTCTAAGTCACTGGCTTGGTCACTCAACTGGATTGCCCTACTAACTGTCTCGTCCTCTTCCGTAGTGCAATCAGAATACTGGACAGCAGTTTGCTTTGCCATTAATTTATCTGGACTGTGGGACTATTGTAATTGATGTCCAAGACTAGTTGACTGAAATGATGGCTCTGTTGGCACAACGGCTTGTAGGACTATCACTCCGGGGCTCGCTATTGGAGTAGTGACTAATGCTGTCGAAGTGACTGCTGGCGACTAAGGCTGTGACAGCACCATCTAACGTTGGCTCTTTTCTGCAGTGGCCTAGCTCTGGTTGGGATCAAGTATCCCTACACTGACAAAGTTAGAGAGGTCCAACGGAATAAAAATCTTATTATAGCTCTTAGTGCGCGAATATCTGTCTTTGTGCGGCTGCTGTTTTGCCCGAGTGGTGTTCCTTTCTTGTATCTCCCTTTGCGACACATGTTTACGATCATCTGACGAGGATTGCCGCGAACGGTCAGGTAACTGACATGCTCGAGGGTCGGAATGTAATTGATTGGCTCGAAGTGGTTGACCCAGAACATGACAGCGGACGGCTTGGGGTCGAAAAGGACGGTATGGAGTGAGACAGTGGAGACCGACTCGACCTTTTCTTTGTCAAGATCTTCTGCCATGACAACAACTACGTCATTGTCCCAACGAAACTTGACCATATGATGGAGGGTCGAGGGGATCACCTGATGCTTGTGCAATCAAGGGCGCCCAAGCAAGAGATTGAAAGAGGGCTCTAGATCCATAATATAGCATTCAACATCAAAGACTACAGACCCTATGGTGAGAGGAATAACCAACATCCCTAGCACGTCGTGATGCGTGTTATCGAAAGCCGTCATTCCCTTCGTAGTTGGTATGATATCCTTAGTTTTGAATCCGATTTTGTTTGTTGTGCGCAAAGGGTAGACGTTAAGGCCTGCGCCGTTATCAACTAGAGTGAGAGGAATTCAGAAGCTTTGATAGTACGCCATAATGAACAGGGGCTGCTTGTGATTGACTCCTACTGGAGGCAATTCCTCGCTGGAAAAGGAAATGACATGAGGCTTCGCAATCATGCCCACCATATTCTCAAGAGCAGCTGGTTCTATGATGGAGGAGACGTGAACAGCCTGAAAGACCCTTAGGAAGGCCTCTCGATGCTTCGAAGAAGTATGGATGAGATCCAAAATAGAGATGTCAGCCTTAACCTTCTTCAGTTGAGATGTGATGTCGACAAAGGGCTGCTCCTGCCTGGTCGACGAAGTTAGGACTGGACAAGGGACCGTCTTGGAAGGTTGAGGGGCTGGCTGATGAGGGGAGGACGTTGAACGATCTGGTTGGGTCACTGGCGCTGGTGGCTCATACACCCTCCCTGACCTAGTGGCTTATGCACACATCTCTGCAGCATAATCATAGGGTACACAGTGAGTGTCCCTCGTCAGGGGCAACAACCAGAGGGGTACGTGCTGCTAGTTCCAGCGGGGCCGATACTGAAACGGTTGAGAGGTGGCCCGACTAGAGAGGGTGTTGGATAGGATATTGGACAAGAGGGTGAACAGGATGTTGGATAGGAGGTTGGACAGGATGAGTAAGAATGGGTCGGGCAAGTAGGCAAATGGGCGACCCAAAGTGCGCGGTCGACAGTGCGATGGTACGCTCCGCCCTAGCGGTCAGTTGTATCATGTGGACTACTGACCCGGAACCGGCATGAATCAAACGATAAAATGAGTAGGGAAGGGCTCATCTACAGTATGGATCAGATCAGAGAGTTCTACTACAGACGTTGTAGACCTAGAAGCAAAAAGGAAATGAATTTTTGAGGTGCCGACGCTTGTTTAGTTGTTATGCGTAGGCATGGGCTGGTAGATAAGGTTGGGATATGCAAGTGGTGTTTGTGCATGTGGAGGTGGTGGTGCAGGTGCAGTGTGTGCCTCTTGGGTGTTGATGACAATAGCTCCTTTGTCGATCAAATTCTGAACAACATCCTGAAGAGTGTGGCAATTATCAGTCGAATGTCTCGGAGCTCGATGATAATTGCAATACGCATTTTCGTCATACCACCTTGGGAGAGGGTTTAGTGGCGGACGAGGATTCGGGAGTCGCAGAAGCGACACAACCTGAGGGAAGAGGGCACTCAATGGCCTATCAAGCGGAGTGAAGTCGCTTTCAGTGCGGCGACCGTGCCTCTACTTAGGTAGTTGTCCTTGTCAAGCTGGTGTGACGTGATGCATTGATTCGACGGTGGAGCGTGTGTATGTGGTGTGTCGAGAGCTAGGTGCAACTGCCAATTGGTTTAGGTCAGGCTGGCTCTCTACTCTAGTAGGCTTTGCCGAAGGCTTGATGACAACGACGACTTCCCTCTTGCCATTGCTGGCATTGATAGTGTTGTTGAAGCTGCTACTAGAAGAAGTGGCCTGCTTGGCGAACGTAGAGAGGGCAGGAAAGTTCCCACCTTTTAGCGAACTCTCCACATGAGTGCCAGCCCAAATCAATGATGTAAAAGTAGTGATGGGCTGAATGCTCAACAGAGCCCCAACATCTGGCTGTGCACTTCAAATAACGATCTCGATAGACTCCTCGTCAGAGGGTCTATCTCTCACTTGTGATGCAAGGGCACGCCAACGGCTGATGTACTCCCCAAACGGCTGGTGGGGTTTTTGTCTTGTGGCGACGAGGTCCTCCTTCTTTGGGACCAAGTCGAGATTAAAAGCATATTGATCCATGAACACCTGTGAAAGGTCGTTCCAAGTCTTGATCGAGCCCATGTCAAGCGACGTGAACCATTTGAGGGTCGGATCGGTGAGACTCTTCTGGAAGAGACCGGTAAGTAGCCTCTCGTCAGCCTAGAGCTGAGTGAGATCTCCACAATATACCCTAAGATGTGAAATGGGGCAACCCTTATCGTTGTACTTCTCGAAGTCTAGGATTTGGAAATGCGGTGGGAGTGTCGACTCTGGGAAATAACAGAGGTCTCGGAATCCGTAGGGTTGGCAGTCGCCTCCTCGCACTTGCTGAAGTGCTCTCTCTAGGTCACCCACCCTGGAGTGGAGGGTATCTGGAGTTGCTGCCGACGAGGGTGATGCAGCAGGGGGAATGGCCTCATATGCTGTGTGGGTCGCACCTTAGTGCTCCTCCGGGTCCACCATCATGCCACCTGGTGCTGCGGCATGATGGCCAGCATATCCGCGCATAAGTGCTTGGTGTGATTATGGGAGTGAAGGTGCCTAGACCTGATGGTGTGTAAAAGGAGGATGAGTGGAGAGTTGTGTTGTGGTAGGTACTGAGTGTGGGAGTAACAGCTACTGCAGTGGTACGGCACCAGGTTGCAGGCTCTGTGGATGCTGTACTCTAGCCAAACCAAGGGGCTAGCCACCAGATACTAGAGTAGGATGCTGTACAGTGAGGTGGTCTGCTTGAGGTATCGGTGTCACACCTAATGTGGGTGCAGTGAGGAGCTGGGGTGAGGGCTGAGGTGGTGGTGCAGAAGGTGATGCTTGGAACAAGGGAGTAGGCTGTTGGGGAACCTCAGGAATGGTAGGGTCTATAGTAGGCTGGATAGCAAAGGTCATGCCCTTGATCTTTTGTGCGAGGGCCAACAAATATTCTGCCTGTGCGGCAAGAGATCCCTCAGGGACAGTGAGGGGTGGCACAATCGAAGGTCCGGATGTCATAGGTAGGACAGATATAGGTTGCCCTATGGTAGGGAACCTACAAAGGATGTTGCCACAGTGGGCTAAGTGCTAAAGGAGAAAGAACCTTGAGGGAGCGAGGCCGTCAGTGATACATCTGGAACCTTAGTAGGGGTCAGTGAGATAGACGTAGTGCCTGGCTCCAGACTGGCCAAGGTCAGTGGATATCTTACAGGGTAGGGGACAGAACCTTCGTGATGCACGAAGGGGATAGAGTGAACAGTTGAAGAGATAACAAGGGTAGGAGGGATTGAAAATGGAGTGCCTTCCTGAGCAATAGTGGCAGACAGAGAGTCGCTAGAGCGCTGGGCCATGGTTGACTGGGAACAGGTGAGAACTGGACTACGGTGGTAAACAAAGGGATGAATCCTAGGACAAGCTATCGTCAAAGTGACGAATAACTTGGGAAAAGATGATCAGCAACGAAGCGTCGCAAACAAGGGAGTCAAGGCAGGAACACTCGAGCAGTGGCTAAGGAACTCACGCTATACCTGAAGATAAAAGACTACAGGTGTTAAAACTAGCAATAAGATGCAGTTGCTATGGTGGCGTGAATGGCATTCATGCATATGGATGCAACTAGTATGCTCTCTCCCACCAACTAAGTGTTTCCTAAAAGGTCGTCTACTTCGGGATCACACATGCCTAAGTAGGTCTCCAACTCAAGCTAGAAAGTAAAGGTCCATGCTCTAAATCTTGACCAAAGTGCAGGCAGTGAACGGGTGGTGCGTTGGTGGCTTCATCTCCTGCAGTAGCATGGAGCTGTAGCCTCTACTAACACCGACACGACCCCGAACAAGGGAGACAAACTAGCAACTTGTCCTACGCCAAAGCTATAGAATGGGCTACTAGAATTGTCCTTTGTAGACTGTAGGTGGACTCAGGGGAGAAGATGCATGCCCTATATGATCAATCATGCAATATGTTTTTTGTGTTTTTTACTTGCATTTTATTATCCAGGGGGAAGAGTTCAATTTAGTCTCTAGTTTTGCCTTATTAATTGTTCCCTGAGTTTGTGTGTTTTATTTTAACCAGAAGGGGGAAACAAACATGTCTCTACTCTCCTAGGCATGTCAAGTGCGAAAAGGGAAGAAAACACACAAGTAAGGCAAGCAAGCAA
>JAMKQA010070834.1:0-11733 GCA_024699735.1 Posidonia australis | reverse complement strand
TTTTTGGACATTTTAGGATTTTAATTTTGGATTTTAATTGGGTTTAATTTAATTTCTTAATTTTGTGATTTAAGGTTTAATTAAGGTTTTAATTGATTATTTTGGATTTTTTATGAATTTTTAAGGATTTCTTAGAATTTTGGTTTTAAGCTTTTAATTAGGGTTTTGAATTTTATTTTAGACTTTTTGTTGTCTGCTTGGCACCGGGCAATTCGACACACTATTTGTGCTTGTGTTTGTGTTTTGTGTGGAGTCCTAGTTCAGGAAATCAGGCTCTGGGCCTAGAGGAGGCTGTGGTTTTGGTACCTGTTGAGGTGCAGTGTTTTGGGAACAGTGGCTCCGTCGTTTGGGAGCAGAGGTTCCGTAGCTTGGTGTTGTGTTTGGGTCCAGAGGGGACCATGTTGTGTAGAGAAGAGTCTCTGTAGTTATGCCTTGGTGTGGTTTTGGGCTTGGGATGGCGAGAGTAGCCTTCTTGGGCATGCATAAAAGATTTTGAAAGAGCATGCACATGGTTTTGAAAAGGAAAAGAAACGAATGGTTTTAAAGGCATGGTTTCGTGATTTTGTAGCCTACCAGATAGTGGTAGACTGCCTGGTTTGGTGTTGCGGCATCTGAGAGGGATGTCAGTGCTTGTGTGCTGGGTATCAATAGATTGCCCTCTTGGTTTGGTAGCATCTGAGTGTGATGCCTGTGCTTGGTTGCCCTCAGCATAGATTGCCGAGTTGTAGGTGGAGTGTGTGCTGGGTGACCATTGAGTGGTCACTCATGTGTGCTTTATTTTGTGTATTTTGGTAGGTGCATGATAGTAGTTGTTGGTTGCTAGTGCATATAGGAGGAATTACGCTGCCACACATCAGGGATCCAGGTGACTTGGTGGTCGTTACATACTTAGACAAGGGTAACCTAGAAGCTATCAGAAATGGGATAGATGTTCCATTATCAGTATGTGTTTCTTAGCTACTTGGACATTCCAGTGTATCTTTTTTGACCACTTCCTTCATGACTGGATTTAACCACCTTTGTGGGTCGCTATCGGGTTGAGTCTCGTTTGTCAAATGGATCTTATATTGAAAAATTGTTGGGCTTATTCTCTTAATGTCAGCCATGGTCCAACCTATGACTTCCTTGTTTTCCTTAAGGATGGTTGACAATTCTTCTTCTTGTTGTCGAGACAAGTTGGCTACAAAGATGACAGGAAAGGTCTGATATTTTACTAAGTAAGCATATTTAAGGTTTTTTGGAAGAGGTTTGAGCTCCAGTGTAGGTGGTTCCTTAATAGATAGCTTAGGAATTGGTCTAGGCGCAGTCATGATAGGCTCAGGAGGGGGTGTACCAATCATTAGACTTGCGAGTTTTACCTTAAGTTGGACCACTAGCTTCATCGATAATCATCAATTCATCCTCAAATGTTCTCTTAGATTCTTGGTCAAAATATTCATGGTCAAGGTTGATTTCCTCCTCTATTAAATCATCTCCCTCTGAAAAATCCTCAATCAAATTAACTTCCAATTTTTCATTTGATTCCTGCCTTGATTTGTTGTCCAAATTAAAAATATTCAATGTAATGGTCAAGTCTTCATAATTTAACATCATGGAACCATTTTGACAATTAATTAGGGCATTCGAAGTAGCAAGAAATGGTCAGCTTAGGATAATAGGAATCTGTCCCTTACGGTAGGTTAGGGGTTGGGTTCCCAGGATTACAAAGTCTACGAGATAAACAAAGTCCTTAAACTTGACCAAAACATTTTCAACCATTCACATTGGTGTCCTAAAAGATTTATCAACTAACTATATGATCACTCTAGTGTTATTCATTTCTCCTAGCCCTAGTTGCTGATATATTGAGTATGGTATCACATTAATGCTAACTCCTAGATCTAGAAAGGCCCTATCAAACTTGGTATTGCCTATGACACATGATATTGTGGGATTTCCTAAATCTTTGTATTTCGTAGGCAATTAGTTTGGCAAAATAGAGTTAACATTGGCTGCTAGAAAAGTTTTCTTAGATACCTTGGTTGGTTTTTTTTTCTAGTGCATAAGTCCTTGAGATATTTGACATATGTAAAAACTTGTTGGATTGCATCTAGAAGGGGATGTTTACCTAGACCTGTCTAAAAACTTCCAAATTTTCTCTATTTATGTTGATTCCTTTTTGTTTTTCAACTTATTTGGGAATGGAGCAATAGACTTTTAGGTGGCCTTAATGGGTGGACTAGTGGAAGGTCCAATGTCAAGGTTGGGTCCTTCATAACTCTCAGGCTCTTCAGACTAACTTGAGTGGATCGATGAAATTGAGTCAGAGGATGAGTTTCTTTGAGTCTGAATGACATGATCAATCGTGTCAATGTGATTGTCAACTTTTTTACCAGATCTTAGGGATATGAAAACATTGACTTGGTTGATTTGGTTAATTTGGTCATCTTGGACCACATGAACATGTTGAAGATTTTGATTTTTACTCGTAGGATTGGGTATAGGTTGATTATGCAGGGTTCCCTTTTCTTTGTCTCCTACCAACGTGGCTAATTGAATCAGCTGCATCTCAATTCGTGCTATAGCTTGTATATTGACAATTATATTGGCGTTGGTTTGTGAATTGACCTTAAGAAAGGCCTTCACACCTTTCTCAATAATGCTTAGTCTTCTTTTGAGTCATTAAATCCTAGAGGGGGAGGATTGTGTTGTGGTATTACATGAAGGCTCTATTGGACCAGTTGGTTGGACCTAAAATAATTTGAATGTTATGGTGGGCCTTGGGAGAAAGAAAATTGATTACCTCCTTGGTGAGATTGTTGATTTCAAGAGAAGTTTGGATGGTTTCTTCAATCCAGATTGTAGGTGGGGGACCATGGGTGATTCTTGAGTCTAGCAAAAGTGCCATTAATTTATTCTAGGCCAAAATCATGGTGACCCATGAATGAAGGATATTCTTCCATCACATGACCCATTGATAAATGCATAATTCATATATATTTTATTCCCCATATTTATTGATTAATGTATATAAATAATGCTAGTCCAAGTGTTTTGTATAAATTTTGTAGAAACGTGGAAACTAAGAAAGAATTTAGAAAAAGAAAAGGGAAAAAATAAATATGCTAGAAAAGAAAAGAATTTTGCATAAAAAATGTAGTGCTACGTCAGAAAGTCAAATTCACGTTTGTCACTTGCATCAATACTTGATAAATATCAGCTAATGAATGGAACAAGTCAGATAAAATTTGGGTTGATGTGGACACCTCATAGGTGCCCATTTGCACAACTAACGCCTCCAAGGCATCTGGGGGGGGGGGGGTATTTTTGACTCAACCTTCAATTGTTTCGATCCTTAGTTGTAAATATCATGTATTTGAAATTAAAATTTAAATTTTGTAATCATACTTGACTTGATGTAAGGAAGCCTTTGTAAGTTTATAAAAGGATCCTCTGTGCAGACTTATGAGATTATCTTCCACATTCTAGGCTTAGAATTTTCCTCTCTTGTTTTTTTAAAGATCTTCAAGTATTCTTCTAGTGTAATGTCAGTATTTATCAAAAAAGTTTATTTTTTCTTCAATTATGTCTTTTATTTCATGTCCTTTATTTGAGTTTTTATTTTCTATCATCTTCATGAGCTAAGTTTTTAATTCTATGGTTGAGATGCATGTGAATTGAGTTATTATGATTAAGTTTATTTTCTTTCTCTTGTGCTCTATTACTATAATTATGTAGACCAGATGTATATTACATAAATCGCTCATCATTCGATAAACTTTGATAGGCTAATATTTAATTAATCTTTTTAGTCTATGCATAGGGAAGAATGAATTGGGATTTATGTATATAATCTCGGACCTATCATATATCATTTGATTTATTTGACTCTATGTATTTGTATTCCTTACTTGATATTCTATGATGCAATACATATAGGTTATGTTTATTAGGGTAAAAATCATTTAATTAATTATTGAGACCTAAAACGAAAGATGGAGTATATTTGTAATCTGCTACCAATAAAGGCCAACCGTAGATGACTATCACGGGTTGGGACTACGTGGTGCCTCCACATGCCACCTCCATGGATTACTAGTCTAGAAATCTAGAAATGATATAGATCTTGTATCGAGAATTAATATCTATTTGTGTGTAGTCTAGATAAGTTGGGATTTGATTACTTATAATTATAAACATATTTATTGATAATCATGGTGGATTTGTGTTCGTTTCCTTGCTTGTGCTTGTGGTTTCTCCTTGACTCTCTATATTGTGTGGTATTTTGATGTTTTGTGACCCGTGAATGTGTGGAATCCTAGGAAGGGAAGAAATGCCATGAATGCACAATAAAACACGTGAGAAACACATCACCGCCATGCCTCATACCCTACAACACCACCCATGCCATGTCTTGCATTGTTAGCCCGTGTTTTTGGAAGGCTGTTAGTGGCTGGACAATGTTAAAAAGAGGGGCAGGCATTGGCTGAGGGAAAAGTTGAGGCAACGAGAGAGAGGGAGAGAAAATAAGAAAGAGAGAGCCTAAGATCATGCGAGAGAGGAGGAGAAGAGCAGTTGTTAGATAAGAAAGAGGAGTTCATAGACGACCAGTGTACACATCCCACTTCTCCTTTTTCATTTCTATTTCATGTAGAAATGATAGTGTAACCCTACCATTGATTACCTCGTGTGAGGCGCAAAAAGCCGAATGTACAAGACCAAGCAAAGTCACGATGAAAACCACTAAGGAAAAGCAATAAGAAAAGATTAAAAGAAGATTGGAGTTAATACCTATTCTATTTAAAAATGGAAGACAAGGAAAACCGTTCGAAAAAAATACAAACACAATGAAAGCGATGCAAGTATGCATGATTTATGCCAAAAGAGAGGTCACTGCACACCAGAAAGTTGGGTAAGGATCCCTATTATGCACTGAGAAGGTATTAGGCACCCCTGTGCACCAGACATGTCGGTCTTTCATGATTTTACGTTCACTTATATGGCTATGTTTGGCCCAAAGCTTGTTTCTGTATGCCCAAGGGCAATATGCAATGCCATGCAACAGGGGTGCTTATGTCTAAATTCAAATGCTTAATGCCATGCAAAAATAGATTATGGGACAAGTCCTATTGCTCAGCTATGCTACTCAATCCTTGAACCAAGAGCCGACACAAGGATCTTGCATTGAACACATTTGATTCACAAGAGAGGGAGCAGTAAGCATCCCGGCTTTATGCCATGCAAAGCTAATGTGATGCATCCAGGAATGAAGATCAAGAGTACACGAATCAAAACCACTCAAGGAAAGTACACAATACAAGACCCAAGCTGCCAAAACCACTCAAGGAAAGTACACAATACAAGACCCAAGATAGCTGTATGTACATTGAACCAGAGCAGACACACCAGAATGGTGCGCCAAGTCAGTGCGCCAATTTAGTGCACCAACTTGGTGCGCCAACAACAAGCTCCAAACTGATGCACCTTGTTTTCTTTTGCTCCTCTGCACTACTGTAAGAAGGAGTCCTGAAGATCGCACCACCAACAACAACACTGGACCCCTAACAAAATTTGTAGCTGGTAGGCAAGAAAAGGACTGCAAGGCTTGTGAGTTAGTTGTGTGTATCAAAACAAAAGGGTGGTAGAGAAAACGGAAAAGAAAAAGTGGGCAGGCATATCTTGATCTGCTACTACAGTAAATCACAAGCCCAAAAGTGACAAAGCCCAGCAGAGTATATCTTGGTGCACCAACAAGGTGCTTCAAACTGGTGCGCCAATCAGGTGCACCCCAAGTACTTTGTTTCAAACAGCAAACTTGATCTTGAACCCACGCCATGTGCACCAACAAGGTGCTCCAAATTGGTGCGCCAATCTGGTGCCCGTAGGTATTCTGTTTTAGATAGCAAACTTGATCTTGAACCTATGCTATGTGCATACATTAATTCATACTTGAAGCTATTAGATGAGCTAGTTTAGATGCCAAAGAACACATTCATGCCTGAAAATCAATTCCATAGCGTCTCTCCCACTCTCCCTATCTCCATGGGTGTTCATGGGTTCCACCGGCTTTGACAGTTGTGAGCCTCAACTGTAAACCCTAGGAGGCACTTGGGGCATCCAAGGTGCATGGAGGGTGCTTTGATGAAGACGTACATGCAATGAAAATGTTCTAGAATGCAAACATGATCTCGTCTCATCCTTATTGGACTATACTGGCAATTTTGTGTCCGTTCGACCATGTAAAGGCCTATGGACATGAGATACTTGTCTGAGGCTACATGGAGGTTGGAGGAGAAGGAGAGAATGTCATGTGATGCATGGGGATAGGTCGTAGCCTATGCTTAGTGGGCAACGGCCTTACATGGGTGGTGAACCCATCACCAGAAAAGCCAAGCAATGCAATTCGAAAGGGAAAACATGAGGGAAACTAGTGGAGCATGATGCAAATAGGGAGAAACCAATGATATCCTAACAGGTAAATGATAATTTACATAGGAGCATAGATAAACCATGAATCATGGATAGAAAATTACCTGTGTGAAGGTCGGGCGTATCTCCCGATGATGTGGGTTGGCCATGCTTCCCTTCTGGATGCTCTAGATGTGATGGAATGTCGGTGAAGTTGGGAGCTGATGGCTGGGGTAACTTAGGGAGTTAACTTTTACAGATGCAAGGCCGGTTGGTGGGAACCTCTCTTCTTCCCTAGTTGCTCTCTAGTATGGTGAAAGCTATGTGTGGGATGCTTAGGAAAGGGTTCGGGAGTGCTTAGGGATTCAGGCTACATGTGCACAAGGTGTGTTGAGGACAAATGTAGGGTTGCCAAGAAGAGTCCTCCCCTTGTGTTTGTATGGCTATTTAAAGAGGTGGAAATGAAGAGACTTGGTATCCCAAAAGAATTGGAATCCAAAGGTCTCTATGTAGGATAGATTAGGGAATGAAACCTAGGGTGAGGGCATATTGGTATATCCATGATTGGTGGTTACAAGAAGTGGGATAGCTAGGCAAACCAACAGGTAGGTGCTTTGGAAACAGGGCAGTGCGCCATGTTGGTGCTTTTAGATGGTGCACCTAGTATGCTCTAGAGCTTGATTCTGATCAAATGGACCACCAATGGGCTTGGGTTTGGCAATTGCTTTATGGCATTAGTTAGTCTAGGTTACCAGATAGGTTTTGGGTATTGGGACATAAGGCTCGATCTGTCACATTTAGAGCATGCCCTTTCGAAAGAGTCTGCCAACAAATAGTCTCAAAATCGGGGTGTCTATAGATAGAATTGTGTAGATTAGCATGAATTCATGGTATGGTAGAGGTTTTGTAACTTATGGAGATTTTAGAAGAATTTACATTGATTTTTCAATTTTGGGTTTACTATGTTGCCGTTTGACCTCTTGAGTTTTGGATTTTTGTTTCTTGAACTACACATATTAGTTTCTAGTGATTTTTGTCCTAAATGGTAGATGACTTAGAGCTCTATGTTTTGGTATATTTTCCAAAATTTATGGTGGTTTGTGGCATGTTCACCTCTTGTTCCCATGTCAAGTGAATTTTGGGTTTCGATTGTAAGCTTCTGGTCTATTTGTAAAAGGTTAGTTTGTGTGTCTCTACCATGGGCCAGTCTCGCAGGTAGCACTCGCAGGTTGGTCTTGTGGCCTACCACCATTGATTGGGATCATTTTAGACCCTGTGGTGGTAGCTTTGGTTGGTTTTTTGGTGATTTCTTTTGCATTAAATCCGTGATCTTGATTCTGTGGATGATTTGCAATACAAAAATGTTTTGAAAATGATTTTGGACAAAGAATGCATATGATTTTGAAAATATTTTCCATGGTTTCTGGATGATACCACGAGACCATAGGATCACATTGGTGGACTAAGGGTGTTTGATACCTTTGAGATGTTAGGTGCACATTTGAAGTTGTGATTGTTGAGTTTTCTCAGTGAGGTCAGGGGTTTGAGTCTCCTAGATATGTTGCTAGAAGAGTTTAGGGTTAGAGTCCCCACGATTATGGTGGATGCACTGTAAGGTCCAGGGTTCGAGTCCCTGAGGTACTCAGTCGTAGTGTTGGTTGGGTCTGGGGTTAGAGTCCCCAGGTGCCAAGACACTAAGGAATGTTGGTGGATGCACTCTGTGCTGTGTGATATATAGATATATTAAGGGTTGAGTTCCCGAGACGGTTGGACTCCTGCATGGAGTGGTCCTTAGTAGCAATGTTGTAGGGACCGAGGTTCAAGTCCTCGATGGCTGTTATGGTTGGTCGGTCACCTGTAGCTAGGGTGATTCAATAGATGTTTGTACTGGGCATGTGTATTGTGGTTTTGAGATGGTTTTAGCCATAGTTTGGCTTTCTGAAAATGCAAAAAGTGATTTCAAAATGCATATGATTTAAAGAATATAAAAATTATGATTTAAAAGGCATGATTTAAGAAACGGATTTACCGGATTGATTTATAATTGTTTTTTTTAGCTTTGGTGTTCTTTTCTAATATGATTTTGGTACTGCCACGGATGGAAGTTGTATGTCTTCTGGTGGTAGCTTCAGTTTGTGATTTCTTTGAGGTTTTTGATTTTGATTTTGGTGGATGCGTACTGGGTGACAATAGATGTTATTCATGCATCTTCTTTATAATTTTTGCGTAGGTGCAAATTAGTGAAATCATAGTCCAATGATAGAATACGTAGTTCAGGCTACATAGCTGCACACCATAGGTCCTGGGTGGTGGTAGTAATTTTTGTTAATTATCAGCTTAGTAGTTTTATTTCCTGCAATTCTTGTTTAATTATTTAGTTAATATTTGCTTGAGTAGTGTTGGTACTGGTGTGTAGTATTGGGAGTGTTACAAATTGGTATCAAAGCTTAAGTACACTAAGCACAGTAGCTTAGGGAGTTTGGTCTAGTGGCTCTATAGGACTGCACAGTATAGAATGACTACACTTAAGCCGTTTTCTAATTCTTTGTAGTTTTGTGGTGACTACAGCATAGCACTTCGAGATAGAGGTAGAGACAGTGAGTGGACTCCCACGTCAAGCTCAACAATTGGTGATGGATCGTGTAGTCCCTCGGGAAATGAAATACCTTTGCGACGAAAGGTGATCTATGGTTGAAGCAACTCAATCGTCTTTAGGCTCCAGCCTTTAATGGCCGATGCAAACCCAAGGAGCATGAGGCCTGATTGCTGAAAATGGAAAAGATTTTGGAAAGCATAGAGTGTCTAGAAGAGAAAAGGGTGCGGTTGATGACTTTTTAGTTTGAGGATGATGCCAACTAGTGGTGGAGGGCTATGCACTGTTTGAAGTTCCTAAACTCAGACCTACTGATGATTTCTTGAGGAAACTTTTGGAATGTCGTTTATGAGAAATATTTCTTGGATCATGAGAGAGACAGATTGGACAGAGAGTTTAGAGACTTGAAGTAAGGCAACATGACAGTGGCTGAGTTTGATGCAACTTTCTCTTGACTGGAACGGTTTGTGTAGTCCTTCAATACGGAAGAGTGCAGAGCCAGGTAGTTCGTGGAAGATTTGGACCCAGGAATTTGGCTGAAGGCCATGGGCTATCAGTGTTGGACTTTGTTGGACGTGGTAGATCTGGCTGCTCGATTTAAAGAAGAACACATGTGGTATATGGAGAGACAATCCAAAAGAATGGAGAAGATGTTTGCCCCATTACCTTCTACTTCTGAGTTGGTGAGCTTTGAGACTTCCAGGAGCTCTGGGAAGAAAAGGAAGGAGCACACTAGCTCAACTTTTGATGAAAGAAGCAGTTTGCTAGGAGGGGTAGTGCTGGATATAGTCAGACAGGCTCAAACAATGGCTCGTAGGGAGAGAGATCTTGCTTCTTTTGTGGACAGATGGGACATCTAGCGTTACAATGTCCTTGTCAGTAGTCAAACCTAGGTGGTGTGGTGTACTACAATTACAGAAAGGTTAGGCATATTCAGTGGAACTGCCTTAATCTTTCGAAGAAAGTTGGAGATGCACCTCGTCAATCAACCAAGGGACACATGTTCGCAATATCTACTCCTGATACAAGCCCTTCAGGAGATGCTGTAGAAGGTAAGGAGCAGTAATATGCCATGTACTGTAAATTTTCACTCTCCTACATAGTTATGTATCCATTACTATTCTTAATGATAATCATGGTTTGTGGTTGTGATCTGTGTTATCCATATGTTCTTTTCTGGTGGCTGACTAAATGGCTAGAGTTCTATTTGACTAAGCGAGTTCATTTTCCTTTATCTCTGAGTCATTTACGGTTGAGATTGGAGATAGGCTAGCTAGCTTAGCCTTTCAACTCTACGTGATGACTTCGTTGGGGGAGCACAACCTAGCATGGAGATATTTGTTGTCAATTGACGTCAAGTTGGGAGATAAGGATTTCAAGTCCAATCTGATAATAATGGATATACAGAAGTATGATATAATACTAGGCATGGATTAGTTAGCGTAGCACTCGGCGATGATTAACTGTGCAAAGAAGAGGGTGCTGGTGGAATGCCCAAGTTAGGGCTTGTGCTTGGTGCAAGGAATGAGCCAAAGAACGTGATTTCAGCGATAAAGGCCTATTGTTCTATGGCAAAAGGCTATATGGGATATCTGGCTAGTGTAGTCGTGTCCTCACCTACTCTAGGGGTACAAGATATACTAGTTGTTTGTGAGTACCCTGATATTTTCCTAGAGGAGTTATCTAGTATGCCATCGCACAGGGAGGTGAAGTTCTGGATTGATTTGGTATCAGGATCAAGTTCTATGTCAAAGGCCCCTTACAACATAGCACTTGTTGAATTGCTAGAGCTCAAGAACCAATTGCAAGAACTACTAAATATAGGGTTTATCAAGCCAAATGTATTACCTTGGGGTGTGCCTATTTTGTTCATTAAGAACAGGAATGGTATGCTTTGGCTGTGTATAGATTATCGAATGTTGAACTAGATCACTATAAAGAACAAATACCTATTGCGCAGGATAGATGATCTGTTTGATCAGCTGTAAGGTGCCTCAGCCTTTTCAAAGATTGATTTGAGATTAGGCTATCAACAGCTTTGGATCTCGAAATTGGATGTGCATAAGACGACCTTTTAGACTTGGTGTAGATACCCTGATTTTGAGGTGACTCATTGATAAGGCTCCAGTTGTTGCTTTGGATGTGACTGATCCTTGAGCCAACCTCAAACCTGTAGCAAGCCTGTAGCCCAATTAGAAAACCAGACAAGTAAGGGAGAGCACTTAGCTAGCACACTTACCTAGCACACTTCCCTAGCACACTTAGCTAGCGCACCTCCCTAGCACACATAGGTGGCACACATAGCCGGTGCACATCCCTGGTGCACACCACTTCGCAGGCTGCGGGCTACTGGCTTTCCACCTCCCATGGCTGTTACCTCGAGCAACGAATATGCCATGGAATCTTCCAGGCTTTTCGTCTGCGAGGCTCTCCCCATTCCCATGAGTTACCCATGAGAAAATCCTATATAAGGACACCCATAAGCAACCATAGAAGGGGGATAGAAATCCTGAGCTGGGGTTAGAAATCTTGAATTCAGCCATCCAGTTCTGAGCCAGCATCCTGCACGAGTTTCTCCTTCTTTCCAGCAGCATATTTTCGTTCTCTGGAGCACTCCTTTGCGTCCTAAAGCTTCCTTGGTCCTTCCAAAGCAATAAGGATCCCTTTATCTTTGATATTTCAAGAAGGAAACAACTTGAGAGGTAGGCTTTCTACCTCCTCTTTATCCTTTAAATATCACTTCAGAAACATGA
>JAMKQA010070833.1:0-11010 GCA_024699735.1 Posidonia australis | reverse complement strand
TAATGAATTAGATAATTATTTAGAATCCCCAATTGCTTTTAGTGATTTAGAAATAGATAACTTAAATATATTAAAGTGGTGGTCTACTACAACTATTAGGTTTCCTATAGTAGCAAAAATGGCAAAAGATTTACTAACGATTCCGACATCAACTGTGACATCAGAATCTGCATTTTCTACAGGAAAAAGAATATTAAATGATAAAAGATGTAGATTATCAGAGAAGTCTGTAGAAACCTCCGTCTGTTTAAAAGATTGGTACGATGTGGTTGACCGTTTTCAAGGATTGAGCTTGAAGTCTGAATAAGAAGAAAACGATGATGCGACATCAACTTCAACAGACAGAACAGACTTTCCAAATGAATAATTCTTGATGTAAAAATTAAAAAAAAAAGAAGTAAAACAAATGATGTAAATATCTTTTGCATTTTTTATGTAAAAAAATTATTGTATTTCAAATATTTTTTAATTAATAAAAAACAAATGAAAATTCATTTTAAGCCCAACGACCCGGCCCAACTCAACCAGGCTCGCCGGCCCGTAGGCCTGACCCACAGGAACAGGCCCCGCCCCATCCAGGCCAGGCGGGCTGAGTATTTCTTAGACCGAGGCGACCCGACCTGTTTTCCAACTCTACATGTGAATCTCGTTTCTCATGCTTAATGGGGTGGAACTTAGGAATGATCATCAAGTATTTACAGTAACCCAGAAGATTAAGAGCAACGTATCACCTGGCTAAACTTCAAGTTTACTCAAAAAAAAAAACATAAATAAAAAACTAGCATAGATAAACAAATTAATTGCTTTCAATAACTTTTGTAAAAGATTAAGAGCAGTCAACAGTCAATGATTAGTTGGTACCTGGTATTCTTGTTGTTTGAAAAGGTTTGAAGTCCTCTCCTCTCACACGGTTTCCGGCGGCGTCCTCCATCCGAGAAACTACTGCCACCAACGCAGCCGGCAACGTCCTTCCCACTCTCCACCTTCTTCACAACCAGATCTTTCTTTCTTTCTCTCTTTCTGCCGACCAACTGCCAGATCTCGATTCCCACCACCTCTGCTCCTCCCAAGTTTGGTTCCGACGAGTGGCGTAGAAGAAGGCGGTGGGAGATGGTGAATTGGGAGCTAAAGGACTGCTGCAACAGGAATCAGACCACCTTCCTCGTCACCATTGGCGTTTTCACCATAGTCATCCTCGCGGTAACCGTTTCCAACCTCATAAAGATGCAAACTTGCTCGTCTTCCATTTCTTCTCAAAAATGTCGTTTTTATTAGGAAAAAGGTAGTTTTATATTTGGATTTTTCGCGTCATGTGGTGATTTGTGGTTGTGGTGGATGAATGGATTGGTTTTGCAATGGGGGTCTTTTTGGGAGAGGGTGCTTGATTAGTTGTTGATCTGTTTCAATGCCTTGCAGTTATGGAGGACATTTATTCTGACCCCTTTCAAGCTCATTACTGTGTTTCTCCATGAAACTAGCCATGCTCTTGCGTGCAAATTGACTTGTGGGGATGTAAGTTTAGTCTTGATTCTCCCTTGCTACTTCATGTTTTGTGCCTGTGAGTTAGTTGTAGGAATTTATCTTGCAAGTAAGATTCTTGTTTACCATATTCTAAATCCCTTTTTGAATTCCATGATCTGTTTGATATTTATACTTCCTTGATCTTACTCTTCTAATATTGTTCTTAGTTTTTATTTCCACTGGGTACATATTAATACGATTAATTATAATGGAAACATAAATAATATGTAAAATAGGATCTATGTAGAAATAAATTTTCTAGAGAATATGAATTTTTTTTACTCATGTATGACAAAAAATTATTTGATATAGAAGGCTACCTATGTGTTCCATTAGGGTATTATCAAACATCGACACTTAAAAATGTTATTTGGCTTTAATAGTGCAACGAGTTTTAACCAAATTGTTCACAGATACTAGTGAGGAAAAGTCACGATGTATGTACTTGCAACCGACCATAAAAGAACAATCATTGGAATACTTTCTCGTCCATTCCTCGTAAATAAACAACAAAGCTAAACTTCAATCTTCTCTAAGCACACCATCAACCTCTTTGTCATCCTCTGAAAAGTCATATAATTGTCTCTTTCTTATCTTTCGAGAGAATGCAAATTTACGTAGTCATACATAAGAAATTTTTTTACTAAGATCTCTCTCTATCTAATATGATCTCTCATTTCATGTGTATATATAGATATGAATTTATTCCTCTTTATATCTAAGAGAGATATGAGATTATCTCTCCTTTTGAAATTAAAAGGAATAAATTTCGTAATAAGTATCTTGTGAAGGGAGCAATTATTGTGATTAAAATCTTTCAAATTTGAAAACAAAAAACAGAATTACATGGCAGTAGATGTCAGCTCGAACACTGTTTTTGAGAAACAAACCAATGGACGCCCAAAAGGTTCCTATTTTTGAAATGGACTAACGGACGTTCGACTCAGACATCCAAAAAGTCCTTGTTTCATGGCTCTGTCTTCAGCAGATGTCTATGTGTACATCTGTTAGATTCATGATTTATTTTAGAATTATTTGAAGCAATTTTCCAACAATTTTTGCATCACTTTCTTTTTAGTGTTCCTTCACAAGTAATTCTTCTGATAAATCCTGTTTTTTATGTCAATAAATTTATCAACTATAACTTGTCGTTAGCAGTGTAGCCAATGAAGTTCTTAATTCAACCAGTCAACTAGGCTCCCTCTTTTTAGGCAGTCACAGTTCGCATAAATCAGGGAATTCTGAGAAAACTGTACTTGTATTTGTTTTGATGCCATAATTTTAGATGCTTTAGCAGGAGTTAGAAATTGAAAGCAGACATTCCAGCAAATGATATCATATGAAGATAAAATTCAACAAATAATCAGAGAAAGAACATATAATATAAGCAAAACATAAAAATATGGTCATAGCCATGGAGTTGTTGCACATCTAATATACTAGAAAGTAGAAACCATATTTTTGTTTCTCTTTTACAATGGCAGCTTGACCATGGGAACAGGAAACTTTTAATCTGAACTTTGATCACCTGTTGAGTTTTGGATCCTGAAACTTATACATCAATCTCAAGTCTTCTTCTCAAGAAACCCTTGTACCTTCTACTTTTAAGGCTTTAATGGTCTCCACATGTAACATGTCTGTTATGAGAGAAAACAAAGATCATCTCTATTGATTAGTGAGGATTATATATATATAGGTATTTGACACTCTTAGGATATACAGATATCCAATAATCCGTTTAACCATAAGATACATCACTAACTACTCTAACACTCCCCCTCAAGCTGGAGCATACATATCTACCATGTCCAGTTTGTCATATAGAGACTCAAACAAACCCATTGCAAGACCTTTGGTGTATATATCTGCTAGCTATTCTGAAGAGTGCGTCTATGGAATAGATATAACTCCTCTCATGACCAGATCTCTCACAAATTGGCAGTCAACCTCGATATGCTTTGTCTTTTCATGAAAGGTAAGATTGTTTGCAATAAAGATTGCAGCTTGATTATCACACCTCATAGACATAGACACTTCAAAATCACACTCAAGCTGCTCAAGCAGTGACTTTACCTATATCATTTCACACGCTGTTTGAGCCATAGATCTGTACTCCACCTTTGCACTAGACCTGGACACCACATTTTATTTTTTGTTTCTCCAAGTGACCAAATTGCCTCCCATATAAGTACAAAAACCAGACGTGGATTTTCTGTCATCTCTATCACCTACATATCCTGAATCTGAATAGGCCTCAACTTTGATGTGATCATTCTTCCTGTATACCAAACATTTCCCTAGTGCACCTTTAAAATAAGATAAGACCTGAAGAGCACCTGTCCAATGTACCCTCCTAAGTTCATGCATAAACTGACTCAGAAGACTGACTACATAAGAGATGTCAGGTCGTGTCACCGTCAAGTAAATGAGCTTGCCAATCAGCCTTCGGTATTGATCAGGATCTTCCAGTAGCTCTGAGCTGTTATCTCAAAAAGGTGGTGACTGTTCGATAGGGGTGCTTTCTGGTTTGCATCCCAGAAGGCCTGTTTCTTCTAAGAGATCCAATACATACTTCCTCTGTGATAAAGCCATCCTACCATGTTCATAGGCAAACTCGATCCCTAGAAAATAGCGAGGCTTTCCCATGTCTTTGGTCACAAAGTGTCTGTGAAGATGGACCTTTATCTCTGTAATTCCTTCTGTATCGCTCCCAGTCACTAGAATGTCATCCACATATATAACTAGTATGACACATCCACGACCAGTACGCCTGTAAAACACTGAATGATCCACTACACACAGTTGAAACCCACCATCAAGTATCACTTGGCTAAACTTCTCGAACCACGCCTTAGGACTTTGCTTGAGCCCATAGATAGTCTTTCGTAATTTTCACACAAGATTCTCCCCTTGAGCAACATACTCCGGAGGCTGCTCCATCAAGACTGTTTCAGTCAAATCTCTATAGAGGAAGGCATTCTTAATATCAAGCTGGCACATATCCCAGGAATTATTCAATGCAAGAGATAAGAGCACTCGGATAGAGTTGAGACGAGCAACCAGTGAGAAAGTCTCCTCATAATCAATGCCATATGTTTGAGTAAAACCTCGAGCAATCAGTCTAGCATTGTATCTATCAATACTGTTATCTGCTTTGTATTTGATAGTATAGACCCACTTACAGGTGACCACTGTAGTCCCAGCAGTGCGGGCCACTAACTCCCATGTGCCACGACTAGTAAGTGCAGCAATCTCCTCATCCATAGCAGCCTTCCAATGTGGAAGAGAAAGTGACTTCTCGCAATGCTTGGGAATAGTTTGATAAAGAAGAGACAATGCAAAATTACGGAAACGAGGGTGTACAGCATCATAAGATACAAAATGGGAAATAGGATGTATTGTACATGAACGAGTACCTTTCCGAAGGGCTATAAGCATGTCTGAAGAACTGGTGGGCGGATTTGCATCTGCAGAGGAGGATGGTCCGTTGTGAGGAGGTCCTGGAGGATGCTGCCGTCGGCGATACACCTGTAAAGACGAAAAAGCTGGTGGTGGAGACTGAGGATCAGTATCTTGCAACTCAACAACCGAAGGAACAGGGATAGACATACTGGAAGGTGGAGGAACACTGTAATATGGCTTAGACTCAAAGAAAGTAACATCAGCAGAGACGTAATACCGACGAGTGGGAGGATGAAAACACCGACAACCCCTTTGAGTTCGCAAATAACCGACAAAAACACACTTTATTGCATGTGAAGACAGTTTATCCAAACCAGGGGAAAGGTCCTGAACGAAAGCCACACACCCAAACACTATCGGTGTCAGACTAAATAAAGTGGATTCAGGTTTCAGACGACGAAGTGGAACCTCTCCCCCAAGTGGTGTAGCAGGCATTCTGTTGATAAGATAGGTGGCTGTAAGCACAGCATCAGCCCAAAGATGTTTTGGAACCTGCATATGCACCATAAGTGTACAAGTGACATCTAAGATGTGCCTATACTTGCGTTCTGCAATCCCATTTTGCTGTGAGGTATGAGGACAAGATGTCTAATGGATGATACCCCATGAAGCACACATAGAAGTAATGTTGGAATGCATGAACTCAAGTGTATTGTCAATTCTCAAAAACATGGGAGTCACATGGAAATGATTCTTTATTTCATGTAGAAAATTCCTGAGTACATTATAAATATGACTTCGATCTTTTAATAAATATACCCAGGACACTTGAGAAAAATTATCAACAAAAACAACGTAGTACCTATGACTCGACACAGACTGGACTCTAGACGGACCCCACACATCACAATGAATCAACTTAAATGTTGTACTACTAGACGCAAGACTTAACCGTTTGAACGAAATACGATAGTGCTTACCTAACTGACACGACACACAATCAAAACACGATACGGACTGCCACGGTAAGGCCTGCTGGAGTTTCTGATGAGAAGGATGCTCTAGTCTATTGTGCCACAAGGAAGAAGACTTAACAATAGATGCTGCAAAAACCAAGCCTTGAGGGATCTCATCACGAACTAGCAGGTAGACTCCATTTCCTCGATCACGGCCCAAACCAATCTTTTTCTCCGTTTGCAAATCCTGAAAAGTACAGTGAAAAGGAAAAAAGGTCACACAACATTTTAGCTGTTTTGTAATGGCACTAATGGACAATAAATTTACAGGAAAATCAGGTACAAAAAGGACATTCTCAAGTGGTAACTGTGAAGAGACGTGGACTACCCCTTCACCAGAGACTGGGCAAGTTCGACCATTAGCAATCGCTACAGTCTGAATATCAGATAACTGGGATAATTGTGTAAACAAGCTACTAGTACTTGACATGTGGGAGGAGGCACCGGAATCAATGATCCAGGAGGAGTCTCTCGAGGCAAATAGGGCACTAGTACCTGAAGTGCTGGCATGTGTGGCCGTGACAGTAGAGTTAATGACCTTTAGCTGCTGAAGCCGCTCGTAATCAGCCTGTGATACAGTGAATGTCGGTACCTCAGTAGTAGCAGCAGATATGGAGGCCTCTGTAGTAACATTAGTCGTCTGAGGACGGCCAATAATATCCCAGCATCTCTCAACTCGGTGACCCAACCGTCTAAAGTGTGTACAACGTGGCCGTCCTCTAGTATCGCCATGACTACGTCCTCCTCGAACACTACCACGACCACGTCCACGTGTGGCCGCAATAGCAGAAGGCTCTGACACTGTATGAGAAGTAGCGGTAAAGACTCACATAGCCTTGTTGAACGTAATATGAAGATCTGGAAGCACATCAGCAGCCAGTACCTGACCCTGAATTTGTGAACTAAGATCGGGATTCAGGGTAGAGAGAAACACAGCAATTGCTAATTCTTCACGGTACTGACGCAAGCGGGTGATATCAACTGTCAGAGGTTGATGAATATCCAACTCCTCCAGTAAAGCTCGAAGAATCGTGAAGAGGCCCTGGACAGATCTGTCCCCCTGCCGCAGAGTGAAAAGCTGCGCATAGATCTCATAGACTCTGGAAATGTTCTTTTCATGCTCATAAGTGAACCGAAGGGTATCCCAAATTTTCTTTGTTGGCCGCAATGATATGACACCACGTGCAACAGAAGTCTTCATGTTATTTGCCATCCAAGTAATAACCGCCGCATCATCAGCCAACTAATCTTCATATATCTCAGATTTGACATCAGGAGAAGGATCTGTAAGGTGTTTTAATTTTCTGTGTCAAAAAAAATGTTTCGAAACTCTGTGACCACAGATGATAGTTAGGGCCAGAGAGTTTCTTAGAGGTAACACTCATATGCTTAACAAATGAATCACGGGATGACATCATGACTGAATTATAGTAGTGAATCACAAATAGACGGTCTGAAAACTATGAATAATTGACCAACCCGCTCACCACAGTGTGTGGATGTGACGTATCCACACACAACACCAACTGGAGACTGGAGAAGGGCCTAAAACATGGCCAGAAGGGACTGGACTGCCCTAACAAGTAGATGAGAGAGGTAACTAGGCATCACCGGTGACGTACCATGCGTCGGTGACGCCGTATAGTCGGCGACGGCGGCGGAACTGTTGGCTGGACGTACGGGCCTGTCGACGGCGGAAGGCGACTTGGGGCATGTTGGCGGGGAGTCCAGGGGCAGAGGGAAGGCGGGAGGTCACGTCTGGCGGTAGGACAGGCGGCTGGCGGTGGCAGGCGGCTAGGTTTTTTTTTAGTGGTTTCTCTTTGTGCTCTGGTATCATGTTATGAGAGAAAACAAAGATCATCTCTATTGATTAGTGAGGATTACATATATATAGGTATTTGACACCTCTAAGATATACGGATATCCAATAACCCGTTTAGCCATAAGATACATCACTAACTACTCTAACAATGTCTAATAAAGTAGTCAGTCAATCATAACAGTTTTCTGTGTGGTTAATCTTGCAGCTTCATGCATTATGCTTGTATGCATTACAATTCTCTAGGATCTATTCAGGGGAATGATGATCTAAAGAACGTACTCATAATATAGAATTGGAAATAAAATACACGAGAGGAATTAGTTAAGTAACAAATAGTTGAAAATGTTGGCAAACATTCCTGTTAGGCTCTGGATTTGTTGATTGCATAAGTGTATTTTGATGAGTTTGCAAAATGTATTTTGTTAAGGAACCGTTTTTTTTGCAGGTTGAGGGCATCCAGGTTCATGCTAATGAGGGTGGAGTTACGCAAACACGTGGTGGTATATATTGGGTGATTCTACCTGCTGGATGTAATTACTCTGCCTCATTTAACTTTTTTAGTTAGTGTATTGTGAATCATGATCAAGTTCACCTGCAAGGAGTTGTCCTTTTGATGATTCCATTTTCTGGTTCTGTGTTGCCTTTTTGAAAGGCATATTTTGGTACATAATTCCTCTAACAGATGGTATGCTTCTTTTGGACAACAGATCTTGGTTCGTCTTTTTGGGGACTGGTTTTCATACTTGCCTCTACAAATCTTGTTACTGCAAGAATTGCTGCTGGATGTTTTGCCGTTGCATTGCTTGTGGTGCTCTTTGTTGCTAAAAATGTAAGTAGTTTTTCCTGTCTTAAAAGAGAATGCTATGTGTGAGAGCGCTCCCCCCTCCCATCTCATCTATAGGATGCGTGAGTCATAATATATATAAGTAGACACAAAGGCTGAGATAGTAACAATGACAAATCTCAATGAATTTTAAAAAAAAGAGAGAGAGAATTCATCCTAGCTACTATTGCTTTTGTGATTATAGGATTTGGTGCAAGCCTTCTTTAGTGAATCTAACTTTGGACTTGCAATTATTGAGCAGCACTCGTACAACCTTAATGAAATCTAATTTCAGATTGGAAGAGAAATAACTCAAATCCATGGGGTTTCAGCCTCTCTAAGCATGATTTGGATATGATACTTAACTTCTATCAATTTAAATACTCGAATCTTAAAAGGCAACAATAACATCACAAACTTACAAGTTGCTGGAAAAGAAGTCAACCAATAACAAATTAGTTCATCAAACAATCTACCCAGTCCTTGATAAATAAGACAAAAGCACAAGAAAATGTAGAATTCTATGTAAATTAAATGAAATGCAATTGACGAGGCATAAAGAGAGAACTCCTTGAAGTATATTAATTCAAAATATGTATACTTCTTCCTGTTCTCATAACTTATCTTGCAAGCATACATCTCATCCCCAATGGATGCTATTGTCTTGTCATTTATTGGCATTCCCGTAGCCTTTGATCATGGTCCTCCTTTCTCTTCTATTTTTGTAATCATAGTTAGCTCCACATACAGAAGCATAATGCATCTTCCCTTTTCTTCAAGCCTGCAATGCTAATAGTCTAGTTGCATTGGAGGAGAGCTTTTCTTTTGCATGTAAATGTTTTCTAATCTTTGTATAACCATATCAACTAATGTCCTTTCTGTTATCCTTCCTGTAGTGGACGCTTCGAGGATTATGCATTGGTATGTGAATAGTGATAATCATTTTTTTAATTTATAATTGTCAATGTCAGCTATTTAAAACAGACAAGGATTTGTTAACGTAAAAGTTAATTACCAGGTTTTATTTTATTTCTTGGCATCATTTGGATTTTGCAAGAAAGTACCAAAGTCCGCATCCTGCGTTATGTCATTCTATTCATAGGTAAGCTAATAGTACTTTTGCAGGACATTATAACTATGATAATCCTGTACTACACCGGGATGTTAATGTTGACTCTATTTTCTGCAGGTGTGATGAACAGCTTGTTTTCAGTTTATGGTAAGAAAATACCTGAAAAATGTACTCCCTAAGGCCTAAATAACTATAATTAAAGAAGGCCTCTTCCAAATTTGTTAATTTCCAGGAGGCTGAAAATTCCTGCAGATATCTATGATGATTTGATATCTCGGAGGGTCAATTCAAGTGATGCTGAGAAGTTTGCTGAGCTTTGCCCTTGCCCTTGTAATGGAGTGGGATGGGGAGTAATCTGGTGTGTTTCTGTAAATAAACTAGTAATTATTCTGAAATGAGATATTTGTGAATGTTGCATTTGAAACATGCAAATTATAATATTTATGACATTGTAAAGTTACATCCTAACTATGTAGCTAATAATGATGAATTTTATTTGCAGGGGTTTAATATCATTCATATGTCTCTGTGGATCAATGTACCTTGGTCTTGTCATCCTATCTTGAGGTAAATAGAAAGCACGTTTTGTTCTCCAGTACAGTGGTCCTTGACTGGCCTCTGTGCTTCTGTATCTTGTCTTCTTCAAATAGCTTACCATGACTAGAAAAAAGGTTCATTTTCTGTTTACTTTGCTTTACTCATAAATTATAGAAATCAGGTATACTAGTGCATTGCCAAACATTATTCATGAGACGGAAACTGGCAACTACCTGATTGTCAGCCTTGATGATGGTTACAGATTGACTTCATAGGAGTCTAGACCAACGTTTTCTTCAGCAAGTTCTTTAAACATCTTTGTGGAGAAAATGTTAAAAGTTTTCTTTTCTTTGGTTTTAGAGTGACTTCATAGGAGTCTAGACCAACGTTTTTTTCAGCAAGTTCTTTAAACATCTTTGTGGAGAAAATGTTAAAAGTTTTCTTTTCATTGGTTTTAGAGTATAAAAAATGATTTATTTTGAAAATTTTGATAGTTAGAATTCATCTTTCTTGGGATGGTTGGCTTTTGCTTATGTTTCTTTTCCATGAATGTATGTTATTGCCAATGTGATTTTCTATGCACCTAAACAGTTGTTGGACTTGAGCTTAAAAACATCATAGTAGTTGGTGCTCAGTCTTGGAATTGAGTGGAACAAATTCCCTATGGAAAGTTTTTAATTCCTTGCATGATTTACATTGTAAGAAGTAGAAAGGAGAGGTTCTAACAAATTCCAATTCCCCTCAAGCAATCCAATGGAATGGCTACTCCATCCCCATTCCAAGTTGTTTTTTTGGTGGGGGGGGGGGGGGGGGGGGG
>JAMKQA010070832.1:0-14346 GCA_024699735.1 Posidonia australis | reverse complement strand
ACGGTCTGCCGTTTTCTCCTGAAACGGTATACCGTTTTGAGATGGTATGCCGTTTAATTGCATTCATTTCTTTTTCTCTTCTGTTCCGGAGTGCCGCTACTTCTTCCGATTTTTCCTGAAACGGAATGTCGTTTCATCCATGGTATGTCGTTTTCAGTTCAACTTAGATTTTTGCGGAGTTCCGATTTACATTCCGTTTTGTGCTGAAACGGTCTGCCGCTCTTGATGTCGGTATGCCGTTTTTGATTTCATGATAAGACACTTTATATCTTTTTCAAGTTATAATATTTATGAAAATATGCACAAGTAAATAATCATCAAAATTAATGTAATATTTCTAACACCTTGTTCTCACGAAAAGCCTACATTAGGTGATTGGGTGTATCCACCACCTTTTCTATGGCAAAAGTGGAAGAGGAAAAGGATGGGAGCTTCATAATCAATGCAAAAGAGGAGAAGCAAGACACGTGATGGGAGAGATATGTCACATAAGGAGGGTGGTATATATATGATATCCTAAGGCGACAGCCTGAATTTATTGCTGAATAAGGAAGTTCATGCCAGTCGCCGTAGGTAGCGATGACTATAATAGACGCCGTAACAATGGGCGACTAAAATAGGTGCTTGTAGACTCGATGACAGACATCCACACCACACTTTTGAACAAGTACGCCAAGCCATACCGTGAGGCCATCTTAGGTCCCATCATGTACATCATGGCGAAGTCCCACCATGGGACTATGAGGAAAACCGCCGAGAATGGACTCCCCGCCTTTGGAGTCCCTATCGCGTACATAGACATGTAATTTTGACTAAGAGGCAAAACCACTATTTGACAAAGGAAGGGTTTACTCCCTTACCCGGTTCTCTACTCCTAGAATTCCGTTCTCTATCAAATCGAGTTGTGGGACGATGGTCCTTTCTTGAGAGTACTGGTCACACTCGAGGACTGGAAACACTTGACCACAACAAATTGCATTCACGCATCACTGCATATGTCTATATGGCTAGGGATCACTTGTACCTCACCAACCTAACCTACCATATGGACCATTCATTGTATGTCGTATGTTGACACTACATTAGCATTTGTGTGCTTGAACCATGCATCCATGCATTTAGGTATCATGCATCGGAAGTGGAGCACGGATGGAGCAAATTTTTTCATGAGTGTTAGGAACCCTTAGAACCGTGATCCTCCCGAAAGCCTATTCAAGTTTCAACCTATCCTAATTACAATTCCAATCTAAGTGATCTCTCAAACAAGGAGCCACTAAACTACCTCTTCATTTTGATCGGCGATCGGGTAGTTCCCCACAATCATCTTGGTTTTCTGCCCCATTAAGGTGACATCTCTACATGGTTGATATGGTCTCGACATTGGCTGCAACACATATCCCCAGCTTGACCCCTCCATGCCTGAGCCCTCAATATGATGGCATTCTTAATTATCCGAACCACTTGGTTGTGTGACCAAGTCCAGAAACCATGTCTGTTCACTCTCAACACTGTTTTTGCTGTATGACCATGTCCTGAAACCAATAGGTGTTTATTCCTTTTGGAATCTCGTGACAAATTGCTTGATAGAAAGCTCCCTTTCCCAGGAAATGCTCAATGGGGATATCAGTCTTACCTTGAAGTTAATCTTGTTCCAAGATCAACTCCAAGGAGGAGCAACTGTAGATATCCCATTTTTTCATTTCCCGAAGTTACTAAAGATATGAACCTTTGAGGCACCCCAAATCCTAGTTCTTAGGAGTTTTAACATATTTTGTAGGCTATTCCTTAAATTTTTAAAGGCTTTCTCGATTTTACTGGATCCAAGCTCGTTGACTATGGCAAAGCTAACACTTTCGAACTAGTGGCAGGTTCGAATCCCTTGGGCATTGGCAGTGTGAGTCGCTAGCTGTAGTAGAGCTAACACTGTCACCCTACTCAAAATGGTGGCAGTTTTGAGTGTTTTAAGTTCTAAATGAAGGTTTTTTATAATTTAGGGATTTCTGACTTATTTTTCAAGTTTAAAATAAAAGACAGGGTTGAAGTTGCAAATAGGCCATGCTGTTGCCAGTTCAAAGGGTGACATTAATAGTTGCCAATTCATTTGGCGACATATTGTGTCACCGATTAAACAGGCGACTAGATATGGGTGCCTAAATGACCGATGACTAATATCTGGCATGGATTCTCCAATGTGCTTTGTCATCATGGGCTTCAACATAATATATGGGACACGTATAAATTTTTTCATGATTTTTGTTAACGTCATGCATTTCTCGTAACAAATTAAATAAATTAAATTACAGGAAAATTAAAGCTAAACAAAAAAAACCAAACTACCAAGAACTTGTGTGTACAGCTACGAGACTCCGGATTATATGTAGTATGCTAAACCCTCTGCGTGCCTGCACCTACAACCCAAAAATACGAGGAAAACGCAAGAGTGACAGAAGCCACCCAGCACGCACCCCACAAAAAAGGCAGCAAAATGGAACCATAATTATTTATTTTTTTAAATTCATTTTGCAAATCGTTTTCTCTAAAACCCCACAAAGCAGGCCCACACCGACCAAAACCACAATTGGGGCTCTACCAGTCCAAAACCACAAGCGAAGGCCCTTAATGGCCAAAACCACAATCGAAGGCCCTTAATGGCCAAAACCACACATAGTGAGTTGGGAAGTCCGACACTAGGCAATCAAACTCCGGCCACAAGCAGTCCACTGAAGAGCCACCAACAGCGTCTGCACTGCCACAACGTGCCACCCTATGTAGCAGTCGCGTCGTCCTGCGATTCTCCCACTTGGAGAACCCTCACAAAGTCAACCCCTCCCTGAGAAGGCTGTCCTGTCTCTCAAGATGCTACCAACTACTGGGCACGTGTCCTACCTGTACTAAGCACCACAGGGTATGCCTCCTCACGGCGTCCTCCACACGCGGTACTCAAGAGGGAGTCTCAGACCTCCACATCCGACAACACCTGAGTCTCAATGCTCACAGTGACAATAAGAGTATCATACCTCCCCGTCATGCTACAAGACACCTCAACCCCCAGACCACAACCCTAGCTCAGGACGACAGTCAAGGAGTCTCATACCTCCAGGACCCAACGCCTCTCAACCTCAGGTATCTCAGCCTCCAACCTTGATTAGGGAGTTGCGCTTGACCACCCAAGAATGTCATCACATTCCTTGGTCCCAACGACACAGTCCCACACTGCCTCGTCCCACACACAGAAAATCAGGAAAACCATTTTCCAAATTTGCCAACTCATCTCTTTTGAAATCAATTTCAAAACAATTTTATACATCTTTGAAAACTCTTCCAAAACCTCGGTAAAATGACGCGTCAAGTGTCCCGAGGGACCACCACTGACGGCCCACAATCCTATCTCAAAGGGACAATACAAACCAATCCGAAAAACCCTCGGAAATCACATTTTTATAAAAGCATTTGGGCCTAGATTTGAAATGCCGAAAAACAAGTTTGGTATGCCTAAAATCCATGGTTCGGTAGACCGATTTAGATCGGTCGACTGAATCAGTTCAACGGTCAACACTCAGGCCAAAATTGGTATATTGGACATGGTTCGTTCGACCAAAATCTACTGATTCGGTTGACTGTCCCAAATCGGAAGACCGAATTTCGACTAGAGGACCAAACTAATAGGAAAACGGCACACCGAAATTGTTTGGTATGTCGATTTTTGCAAAAAATAGAAAACAACCCAAACCCTACCGTTTAAAATCGCCCAACTGGAACTGACGATCGGACCCCCATAACCAACACCAAAACTTTCACATAAAACATAAGATGTAGACCCTCGAGTCTACTCCAAATTCCAACAAACAAAATCAAAAACCATTCACCATGCATCAAGATATAAATTCAAAAGTTATAAGGGTCAAAACGACCCAAAACACAACAACCGCATTTAACGCCCATAAAAACCTCGATAAATACTCATAAAATCACAATAAATTCCAGAAATGTAAATTTACCCAGTTTTCATGCAATTCTATCAATTTCTACCAATTCCATGCTCTCTATTCGTGGGTTGGAGGTGTGTACCTAAGAAACGTGCTCCGGCAATCCTCTAATCGACTCTGGTGATCACGACATCCACCGGAGCTTCCACGACCTCTGGAGCACCTACCATGCCAACGTCGAGCCTCTTGATGCCTCCAACTCTCTCACTTTTCTCTCCTTCTCTTGTCGGTGCACGAAACAGGGGAGGAAGAATGGGGGTGATGGGTGGGGAAAGAAGGGGGTGGGGAAGGGAGAAGAGTGAGGAGGAAGTGAAAGGGTGGTGGGGAAGGAGAGGTGTGCACTCGAGGAGGAGGAGAAGAGGGAAGAAGGAGGTGGGCGACGAGCGATGGAGGAGTGCGACACGGGCGACTTATAAAGCCTTATGCACGTAGTAGTTGAGAACATGCTCACCTAGCACCTCAGCCACCAGCACTCCACACGAGCTCAACGGCCACCGCCCAACCACCAGCCACAACAATCAGCCCATAACATGGGCCCACACGGACCCACACCCAAGCCCACAAGCACAATGCCACAAGCACAGTGCCAAACCATGTATAGGACACGCAACAGAAGCTGGTCCACGAGGCCCAAGCCCAAAACACAAAACCAAACCAACGGTCCTTGGAATAGTAACACCCATCCAGGAATAAATTTATTAAAATGTAAATGATTACAAAATGAATTTTACGGGTGTTACATTTTTTCCCATTATTAATATTATTTCTATCATTTTCCAAGTTACTTAAGATATATAACATATCATATAAATATATAAGGATGTCACATAATTCAGGAAAGTCATAGAAACAAGAGGTGACAATGAGATCATATCTTTGTTTTTACAATTAAAATGAGATTTTCTATTATTATTGCATCTTAATTGGGAATAATGTTTAAAAATAAAGATAAAATCTAAAATGAAGGAAATTATGAATCAAAATATTCTTTGATCAACCCATGATTTTAAGTGAAGATTTCTCGTAATTTTAATTGATTTGATTAACAAATCAAATAAACCTTGGATTCAGAAATTGATTTTAAATATCTTGCTATTAAAAGTATGATTTTTTGGGATTGATTTGATTAAGGCTGGCTAATGGGTTCGTAATTGATATTTTATGATCTTAATTTTTCTGAATTTTCTTTCTTTGGTATCTAGGTGCCTTGCACACCAACAACGCACTGACGTGGAATATACGTGGAGCATAAAATGGTAAATTCGATGTCATCGCCACCTTAGCTGGCAACTAGCTGATACGAAATATTTGATTGCTATCTGACATGATTCTCCACGTAAGCTTAAAAATGGGATGTCTATTGTTCTCGCCTGTCGCACCGGTAACTCGATGCATATCGTCGTCGACCCTATAGGCGACTTATTTTTAAAAGAGATTTCCTGTCAAATTTTGAGATTCAACGTCTTAGCCCTATAAATAGAGCCCTTGAGCCCTCGTTAATGAGAGAGGACAGGGGAGAAAGGACGGAACTTGAGAGAGTTGAGTGGGAACTCAGAAACTAAAACTTGAAAGTTAGATAAAAGAGAGAGACAACTTTGCATAGCTTGAGAAACCCTAAGGGTGCTTCCCATTCTTCTGAGAGGCTGTGCGGGGAATACTTTCTGACCCCAACTCGTTTCGATTTCATGGGAGATCAGCTGTCCTCAAGAGCAAGGTCCATCCTAGAGCTCTGTCCACTGGCTTCCCATTTCTGTCATCCGCTTTGAGATCACATAAGGGTGATAGAGAGTTTTCGTTTCTTACCCTTTCTTTTTTCCTTTCGCAGTTTCGCATTACTTTCATAACTCCACAACATGTGCATTCGGGGACAACCCCCTGGTTAGTATTAGATCCTTTAAGTTATGTCATTTTCTATTTCTATTCCACTTACTGCACTTAAAACTAACCTAGGTCTTCTTCTTCTTCTATTTTATTATGTGCTTTGAAGGGAAGAACATTACGAAGCACAAGAAAGCCATGGGGCAGCATCCAGTCGCTGATCTATTGAACCGAGAACCCACATCATCACAACCACTACATCTCCCATAGGTGTCTTGTCAACTAGCTTCAGCAAAAGACAAGTGATGATCACAAGAATTGACAAAGTGAGTGGACACCTCGATGATTCTACATCAACCCCCAAAATCCACGTCCATAGGTTTATTATTGACTTAAGGAGAAAGGAGGAGTTAATAATAACGCCTCAGAACACCTTAAGTTATCAATCTAGCAATAGCAAGCAAACAAGGCATGGGAGAGTGACTCGCACTAGCTCGAATCACTCGATTTGATTGTTCTTAAATAGAAAGAAATTTTTCTTAAGGAATATTTAACTTTATTGTAGAACAAATAGTTTCCACCCTATTGGTGGACGAAATACAAATCTAAAATCCATCAAAAAACTAAAAAGACGACGAACAGGATATTTGTTGTTTTTATTTTGCTACTGTAGGTCTAAATAAAACCATCAAAGACAATAAAAAAACTGAAGGCCTATAGAAAAATAATATGCAAATTTAGTTGCCTATTCAAACAGCATCGTTATATGTTGCTCCCAAAAGAAGCAGCGACATATGACACTTGTGAGAGAGGCAGCTAAATTTACAGAAAGATTTTTGTTGTATAAAAACCAAATATTGATCTAGATACCGTGAAAGTCCTAATGCATGATTTTCCAGACCAAAAATTGCACCTAAATCTAAGAAAATAAATGGAGAATAAATAAAAGAAAAGGGAAGAACAACTTACAATGCACTAGGGTTGACTTAAACTAGTCCCACCTTGATCACCAATTTTTCTGTGGATGGAATTTTTGGAGGTGTTGTAGAGTTGTCGTGATGTCCACTCACTTTGGGGAAACCGGAGTTCTTGCTGAGATGCATGTGCAATATCCTCTGAAGGAACCTTGCTGGAGTGCCGATCTGAATTGGTTTTGTTTGCGAATTTCGCAAAAGGTTGGGGCATATCTGCAATTTTCTGAAATTGGAGGGGCTTTATTGCAAATTTCCTGATATGCACTAGGATTGTTGTATTACTGCTGTGCTACTGATATTTGAAATTCTGCTGAGTGCTTGCAAGTTTCTGCTCAAATGTGATTTGTCACACCCTTTGTGGGCTATTCTGTAAATTTCACGTTGTCAAGGAGTTTTCTGCAAGTTACCCATCTGGTGAATTTTTGAAGACTTGTGCATTTATTCTCTTGACACTATGCACTTTGTCGTTCATATGCAAGCTGTGGAGGGTCAAAATGCAATTTTCTTTACCATTTTGTGCTTTTGACCTTGGGAATGAAACTGCTTGCATGTGATGGGGCTCACTGGATAACTGTCATGATTGCCAAATCATATCTGCCTGGGCATCTAACCATGGTGACACCAAAGCACTGTTCTGATGTTCTGCATACATTGATTGGTGCACTAATTGCTGAGGATCGTGAGCAACTGCGGGTTTGGGGCATGTCCTCTTCATTGATGAATATTCCCATGGTTGAAGTGAACTGGCGTACTTGTTATGCGCTGTGGCTAGACCCTGGAAACCCACTTTGCATGCCTTTCGCTTCAGGCAGACAGAGCTTACTCTCACCTTGGAAGAAGTTTGACGGACCTGCGGGTTATTGCTATGCATGCCACCAGCCTGTTTCATGTGCCGTGATAGCTATGCTTCTGTGAACTGACAGGCTTATCCTGAAGTGCTTGCGAGAAGCCTCATCTACATGCTCCCAAAAGTAGTATTGTCCCTACAATCTTCTTGACTTAGAAAGGCAGTTGGCATGCCCCTAGTTAAAGACCTATTCCCAACCAAAGAGCAGTTAACATACCCCTAGCTGAAGATCCCTTTTTTGCCAAAATTCCAACTCAAGAGGCAACTGGCATGCTCCTGGTTGGAATGCAGGCAAACGCCTTGCAAAGCAATGCAAAGTGCAAAAAGTGGTGTAATAAAAAATGTTGAATGCCAAATGACTTATGCAAGACTCATAAGATAGAAGCAAGCTTTATGCATGGTTTATGGAAGATATGCCCTCAGTACCGAGGAAGCCTTCATTGCCTGCTACAAGGAACTAGATTGTGTCCTCGACTCACTTGGTGCTACCAGGATCCCTGGGTTTATGGTGGCTCTCACTCAACCAATGGGCTTTCGGGGTAAAATGGGCTCCATGCCAAACTCCTAGGGCCCTGTACCTACTTTTCTCGATAATTCATTTTTCTTTTACTCCCTCAAAGGCATGCTGACTTACCCTATCCCTGCTTGGAGGTAATAAACACCTAGGCTGAGGGGTGGCTACTCTCTCTTCTTTTTGATGTAAAAGGGGTGGCTAGTGCCTTTGCAAATATGGGCTTGGCAGGTGTATGCTTCGACTCCTCTCCAAGTTATGTGATAGGGATAGAGTCGTCTTGCATGCCTCTCTCAATGGAGCCTACTTCCATCTTCGACTTCCATCTTCTTATTTCT
Source organism: Posidonia australis (assembly GCA_024699735.1). Lineage (NCBI taxonomy): Eukaryota > Viridiplantae > Streptophyta > Magnoliopsida > Alismatales > Posidoniaceae > Posidonia > Posidonia australis. The sequence goes on along the minus strand of JAMKQA010070832.1, from coordinate 5,872 downwards.
TTTGTGCTCCGAAGACTATATTTTTATTGGCTCACACTCATTCCCAACCTATCATTTTTCCTCCCTCTGGAGGTATAGGCCTCTTAGGAATTTGTACATTTCTTCCACTTTCCCATGAATACTGGCTCCCTCACTCCCTAGGTCACACAGGTAGTAACGCGTGAGGAGGATCAAAACTCTTCCTAAGCAGGTTGGCTTCCGAATTTCCTCATCGGGCAATGGTTATGCCAATGTTCATATTATGATTACAGTGTAAATGAAAAGAAAGTACAATACATATGACAAGATTTATGTGATGTGCGGATGCAATAAACAAGAAACATAGCAATGCATGGCCTATAATGGAATGTTTTGCAAGGCTCGGGAGTAGCCGACGATCACTGGTAGTACTTTTCAGTTAGGAGACGCTGATGGGTGACGATCATCAATCCAGCGAAAACTTTTCTCCGATTCTTGAAGCTTGGTCCTGGTGATTTAGGCCGCAGTGGTGAAATAACTATTTCCCCTTCTCTGACTCTGTCGTGGTCTGCTAAGTCCTCTGCGAGCACCTCCAATTGTTCTTGGAATAAAAATGCCCAGATCTCCAACTGTGTCATCTGTTAGGCTCTCTAAGTCTGCCTTCTGAACAAGGTCTTGTACTGCTGCTGCCTAACACACTGCCGACTGTTCTGACTCTGAATGACCATCCTCTAAGAAAAAATTCTTCTGAATAAATCCAAATTGTTGGCGACTATGACATTGAGGCTATAAACAAACTCTGGTTTGGATTCATGACACCTGCACTGGTGAAGTTAGTTAAATCGTGGGAAATGATCATCTTTGGGGACTTACAAGAGCATGGGGATCTCTTCCACTAGTACTGACGCTTGTATTCCAATCCTTCGTACTCTCTTCGTTCTTCCGCCTTGATCAGCTTGGCGGTTCCTTGGCCGTATCGCCCAAAGGATTCCTTTCTCTTATCTCCAGTTGCGACACATCTTTTCGACCATCAGGCAAGGATTGTCGTGAACGACCAAGTGGCTGACAGACTCAAAAGCGGGAATGAGATTAACTGGCTCAAATCGGTTGACACGACACAGAATACCAAAGTGTTTGAAGCTAGAGCAGAGACTGCCTCAACGGTAGGACGACTCAAACTAAAGACTCCTCGAAACCACCGAGGGAGGATAAATACAACTGACATGGAAAAGGGGAAAATACATCATGAATATGATTGATAGGACAAATAAAAGATCAAATAGAATCAACAAGAAAGAAGGAATTGACTCCCGAGGGTCCTGCTGCTCCCGGGGCTAAATGCTGAGGTAATGGCTGGCTAACTATGTTGGGTTGTGTTGGAGGTGCTTATGTGGGCTGCTGATGTGGGTGCAGGGCCTGCCGCCTGTGTGTTAATCACAATGACCTTTTGTTCAATCAAGTCCTGGATCGCATTCCTTAATGTGAGAAAATTGTCCGTCAAGTGACCCGTGACCCGATGGAAATTGCAAAACACGTTCACATTATACCAGGCAAGAAGCGGACTTGGTGGCTGGCGCACCTCAGGCAGCCTCAAGAGGGATGCGACTTTAGGGAATACCATGCTCAACAGTTCCACTAAAGGCGTATAATGGTGCCTGTCACGGCGTTGCCGCCTTGGCCGACGATGTGCCAATGGCAGGCGCACCACCACCTTGGCGTTGTGGTTGCTATTATTGTTGCTACTGCTAGCGCCACTATGTGAGGAAGTGGCTTGCTTGGCAAATGCAGAGAGTGCTGGAAAACTACCGCCACGCAGTGAACTCTCAACACAGGCACCCACCCGAAGCGATGCAAAAAAGGTGGCGTTTGGCTGAATGCTGAGTAGAGACCCGACTGCTGGTTGTGCTCCTCGGATCATGATCTCAATAGACTCCTCGTCGGAGGGTCTATCTTTGACTTGCGAAGCCAAGGACCGCCAACGTCCAACATACTCCCCAAATGTTTCTTGGGGCCTTTGCTTGATTGCGACTACGTCCTCGCACTTTGGGACTAGGTCGAGGTTAAAGGAATAATGTTCGAGGAACGTCTATGTAAGGTCGTCCCAAGTCTTGATGGTGGCCATGTCGAGGGAGGTGAACCACTTCAACGTGGGCCCCGTAAGAGTCTTATGGAATAGGCCAATGAGCAATCTCTCGTCAGCTTGAAGTTGTGCGAGGTCTCCGCAATAGGCTTTGAGATAGGAAATTGGGCAGCCCTTACCATTGTATTTGTCGAATTCTAGTATTTGGAAATTCGGAGGGACAGTCGCTTCTGGAAAATAACAGAGGTCCCGGAATTGGTAGGACCGACGGTCTCCGCCTTGCACTTGTCAGAGTGTGCACTCCAAATCATTCACCCTCGCTAGGAGAGCGTCTGGAGCTACTACCGTCGTGGATTGTGCAATAGATGCAAGAACCACGTACACTGTATGGGTCGCCCCTAAGGGCTCCTCTGGATCCACCATTCTGTCGTCTGGTGCTACGGCAGGATGGCTAGTGTACCTGTGCATGGGTGCTGTGTGCTGTGGGACAAAAGATGAACTCTGTGTCTGGTACAAGGGTGATGATAATGCATGGGGTGGTGCAAAATGTGGAAGCAAGAGCTGTTGGACTGGAATGGCCTTGGGTACAACGCTCATGGTGGGCTGTGCTCCCGACGGCCTAGAAGGCTGACCACCAGATAAGAGAGATGCATGCTGTGGTGGGTGTTGTGATGGTGTTGAAAAAGGCAATGTCGACACCCCTATCGCTGGGGAGACGAGGGATGGCGACGGCTATAGGGGTGGTGCAGTGGGTGCAATCTGGGGTCCTAAAGCTAGTTGCAAAGGCAACTCGGGAGTCTGGGAGGACAAAACTGAGAAGGGATGGAGAGCCAGTGCCAATCCCTGCAACTGCTGGGCGAGGGATGACATGTGTTGCAGTTGCGCGGTCATGGGGTCGTCGCCGGTGGCTCCAACGGACAAAGGCAAAGCAGGTGAAGAAAAAGGAGGCTGAGATCCCAATTGTCCAAACTGGGGGGAGGCTACTACAGAGACAGCTGCAGTCAGAGGAGGGTTGGTAAACACATAGCCCTAGGGAGGAACAGACTCAACTGCTAAGGCCCCAACAGCAGTAGAAGACCAAGCAGGTGGTCACGAAGGTGGGGTAGCCACAGGGACACGAAACTGGGGTGGCGGAGGTCCTCCCGAAGCCAAGGCAAAAGCGGAAGCAGTGGTGACAACTGGGACAGAAACAAAGGAAGGGTACATCGAAACAGGGACCTCCTCTTGAACAACAGGAGAAAGGGGCTTGCTGGTATGCTGGGCCATAGCGGAGCCCGAGTAGGTACGGATCAGATTGCGGCTGGGAAGAAGAGGATGAATCCTAGGACGAGCTATCGTCGAAAGTGACGGATAACTCAGGGGACACGGTCGAGAATGGGGTCACAACGAGAGTCAGCAAAAGGAAAGGTCTCAAGCTCAGGCTAAGGAAACTCACACGTTGACAGGTATTCTATGCACAAAAACAACAAGTTAGAAAAGATGTAATGTTTATGGTGGTATGAGTTGCAAAATGCATGAATGCCTCTAGTATGCACTCCCTCACAACCTAGCGGTGTCCTACCAAGCCGTCTACTCCAGGTTCACATAGAGGTGAATAGGTCTCCGACTCAAGGTTAGAAAGATTAAGGTCCTCGTTCTAAATCCCAACCAAAGCATAGGCAGTGAACGGGTGGTGCGTTTGAGGCCTCGTCCTCTACCAAAGCAGTAGGTTGTACCCTCTACTAACACCGACACGACCCCAGACAAGGGGGGACACACCCGATAATTCATCCCACGCCAAAGCCATAGGATAAGACACCAAGAAATGTCCTTCGCAAACTATATAGGTAGACTCAAAATATGAGAAGATGCATGCCCTATATGATGAATGCGAAGTATGCTTTGAGTCTTTTACTTGCAAGTTTATTAAACCGTGGGGGACAATTTGCAATTTGTCACTAGTTTGCCTTATTTATTGATTTTGGTTTTTATATTTTCATTAACCAAATGGGGAGAGTAGACATGTCTCTAATCTCCTAAACATGGCATATACAAGAAGGGAAAGAAACATGCAAATCAGATATGAATTAACAAACAGAAGCATGTGCCGGTTATGTGCAACAGTGGTGACATAGCAAATGTGTAAAAAGAAAACACACAATATATAAAAGGCATGCATGTACGAAAAACACCACTTATAAAGGGACAACCGAAGCAAAGCATGGAAATAGCTAAACAAGGAGAAAAGCCAAAGTAAACGAGAAACCCAAAACAAAAGCCAGGATCTGGTTATCCTCAGCGGAGTCGCCAGTTCCTATAACCAAGTCAGCGACAGCCTCGAGCTTGGCGTCAAAGGCCAAATGCGCCAGGGATGGCAAAGTCACAGCAAAAATAATAAAAATAATGATAAAAAAGCAGGAGTCGCCACCTAGTCTATTGAAAACGGAAGACGAGGAAAACCACTGAAAAGCATTCAAATCATGCAATAAAGGCAATGGAAAAGAAGGTCATAAACCAAAAAATTGGGCAAGGATCCTAGTTACGCACGAGGAAGGTATTAGGCACCCTCGTGCGCCCGAAAAATCGGTCTTTGTATGGGTTTCTCATTTACTTATATGAAATGTCGGTTTTTCAGCCTTTTCTGTACGCCCGAGGGCAATATGCGATGCAATACTATATACGAGTGGTGCTCTATGCTAAACAAGGGTGCATGGGTTGTAAGGTGTGTCCTAATGCTCAGAAAGGTCACCCATGTAATAGGTCAAGCACCGGTGCAAGGATATTACACGGATATGATCAAAAGATCTAACAACATTGAGTGATTTTCATCCTCGCTTTACCATATGTAAAACATGATCTATCACACATGAAAAGGGTAGAAAACAGAATAGGGTCTTCCTGATATATCCAGGAAGACAGCCAGAGAAAACCAAAAGCAAATCGAAATGGGAAACATGCTAAATACCATGCCAAATGCTGCTGCGTGCAACAGAAAATAGGCTGGTGCGCCTGTGTGGTGTGCCAGACTGGTGCTCCAGTCTGGTGCACCACCTATGTGCTCTACTGATGCCAGGAAAGTGTGCCAGAGAAAATCATAGATCCGACAATAAACCAGAATGCCATGCAATGTAAAATTCTTGTAAACTTGCAAACTCAACAGAAAATGCAACATGAGTATCTTATCAAAATCCAAACAAGAAAACACTAGATGGGTCTTGTGCTCAAGGGCTGTATGCCTCACACAAGACCACATCATCCCTATGCTAAGTAAAAACAACAAGATTCAGCCATGCTATCCAGATCTGGATCATGGATTGATGCATAAGAACCTCCCAAATAGGAGTTCATGGGGCAATCAGCTCAGCAGATTTCAACAATTGGCTGAATATGCAAGATGCAAAAAAGACTTAAAACAGTGTCATCCAAGACTAAAATCATGCATGAAAAGACATGCCATATCAGAGCATACAAACCATAAAACTCCAAGTCAAAAGCACCTAGGAAAGCATGCAGGTTATGATGCAAAGATGATGATTTATACTCCGACCAGACTGTTGCGCCAGGATGGTGCTCTGGTTAGGTGCGCCACCTTGGTGCTCCAGTGTGGTGCACTCCAGAAAATCTGAATCAGACTGTTGTCTAATTTTAGATTCTGGTCCTGATGCAAGAGATAAAAATGTGATTTATCTTAACCAGGTTGATTATTCAGATGGTCAAAAGCTAAAACATGATGAAAAGCAAGCAATGAAAGTCTTTATATCATTTATCTTAAATCATGCAAGATCATGGGTTAAGGGCTAAAAATATTGCATTGTAGATTCTAAAGAGCATGCAATGAGCTAATGAACTTAACAA
>JAMKQA010070827.1:0-11810 GCA_024699735.1 Posidonia australis | reverse complement strand
CCCAACTGAGCTTGTATTTGATCGGGTAAACTGTTTTCCCATAAGCAAAAAATCTAACATCAGGGATCTCCTTACCAGAAAAAATCTTAATCCTTACCCTGGAAAACCCCAAAAATTTAACTCTGTCTATAGAGAGATCGACTTCCAGCAGATCTGAAAAATCTGAAACCAATCTATGGAATACTTCTGTGCACCATAAGTGATGGGGGATCCCTTCCAACCGGATCTAGGTCCCCTCCTCCTTCAGGGAAAGAACCACATTGGAACTAGGCGTCCAATGGACAAAAGAGGCGGAGAGGGATTGGAGGGAGGATCCAAAACGACTTAGTATTTCGTTTTTAATCTTAATAGAAGTGTAGAGGCCAGTTTTTAAGAATGTGCTGCGATAGAGTGTCAGTAGAAAGAAGTGAGGAATGATCAGTGACAATAGCACAGCGTGAATAATGTATCGTAAGGTCACAGGAGGTGTCAGAGGGGTAGATAACGATGGGGTTTTGAGGTAAGAAACCAGCCATAGTAGGGGAATGAGATTTGGGGTCCTGAAAGAAATCGCAAATCGCTACAGATTGAGAAGATTCTTTACATCTATAGCAAGCACCAACAAATCTACATTTATTTTTAACATGACCACGTAAACCACACTTAAAACAACGTCCATTGTCACGACAGAAGCGTACCAGAGGGGAAGGAACTTTATTCTTCTTCTCCACCAGCGACCACTCAGGAGAACCAGCCTCAGAGTCAGCAGCACTATCAAATGAGTTCTCAATAGAGGAAGAAGAATGAAAAGCGGCAAGTTGCGAGCCACCACACAAATTCCCAGTCTCAATAGTAAAATGGTTAGAAGATATCTCTGTCACAGAGATTTCTGACAGAAAAAACGGCGAAATAATAATATTATCTGGGGAAGAGGAGAAGTTTCCATTCTCGGGCGAAAAAGCCACCTCAGCATTAATGCCAGATAAGACAGGAGAAGAGCAGGAGGTAGAAATGTTAAGCACGTCGTCTGACGCGCGAATAACAGAGGGCCCCACCAAATCAACGGGCAGAGAAAAAGCATGAGAATTAACATAATTATTCTCGGGATTAACATTTAATCCCACTACATTACGTCTATAAATATTAATCACCTCTTTAAAATCGGGGGGAGAATACCGTGAATACCCCCACACAGAACACGAGGCATCAGAGAAACTTGGCTTCTCTGTCACACAGCTCCTAGAACCAGAAGCCTCGCTCCGACAGCTCATCGGCGGGAGAGAGTTCGCCGAAGCCAAGGGGGAAAAAATGGGGTCTACGCTAACAGAAGGTAGGAGATCTGAGCGGATAGCTCCAAGGGATCGAGAAAAAAAGTCCCCAAATCAGATCTAGGAACTAAAGGCATACCATCCGAAGCAAAAATAATAGGGAAACCATATGTAGAAGAAGAAACATACTCAAAAATCACCGTACCATAAGCAGCAATAACACCCGAGCACAATGAGTATGAAACCACCGAGTTCAACCAGATCGGTGTCAAATATTTACAAAAATAAAAGCAATCCACGATAATATTCACTGCAAACTTTGTATAGAATCTCAGGCAAGAAATAGGGCCATATTTAACCAACAGGAGGCCAGATCCAGACGATCGGGGGTCGACCGAGGTGGATCTACCCCAAAGGGATCCGGGTGGAGGAGAGGAAGCTTTCCTCCGACCACAGGATTCAGATCGGGGATCTGGAAAAGAAGAAGAAGCTTTCCTCTTCCGACTCTCCTGGACAAGAGCCGTCGGAGAAGAAGGAGGACAAGATATTACCGGACGACGACGCGCCTTGGCAGGCGAGGGGCTCGCAGAGAGAACCTCAACTACCAGATCTGCCTTGCGCGAGTGGAAGTTATAGGGTGGTGGATTGGAATCACGGTGACCGTAGGGTTTGCGACGGCCAGTGGCCATAGGGTTTCGCTGGACTTATCACACAGAACTTGAGCGCAGAGCTTATCACACTTTTTTCGCGAGAGCAATTGCTATAGAAGCTCCGAGAGTATAAATCTACTTGTATATTGTAAACGAGAAAAAAAGAAGAAGACAAAGATAAGGATTTAACGAATGAATATTTGAAAATCAAAATGATAGATTAGACTTGTGATACACCATGTTGTTTTCCTAGTGGTGCTTTGTGTTTTGCAATTTTCCCAAAAATAAATTATTTTACATGTTTGATTAACTCAGCATACAAAAAATAAAAATTAAAGGAATTTGAAATTCCAATGCTCTATGTTACTCATAAATTTACATATGACTAACAAATGGAAATTTTCAGAAATAAATTCCATTAAATCAGATAATTCTAAGTAAGCGATTGCTTCCATGACAAGCTCAAGTCTAACAGGAAACATAACCTCGTGCTTATATCGTTCACCCTCTAGATATGATATGATATGATATATTTCATTGTAAGAAGAAAAGGAACAATGTTACTTATAGATATGATATGGCACGATACGATACTTATGCTTCCGTTTTCTTGTATTTGGTACAATGTTATTCGGACATGGGAGTTGCTGTGCTATCAGCCTAGTGGCCGTTGTGCGATGGCGAAGGATGTTGCTTGTTGGGTGTTGTAGGGAAACTCTGGTGGTGGTGTTGATGATCTTGATCAGGTTCATGAATGTAGACGTCAGTTATAAAGGTGGAAGGAGACTACAATAATTGATGGAAGGCTAATATTTATATAAATGTATAAATCGATGTCAAAAACATCTAGGCTAGAAATCAAAATGACTTTTGTCATGAAGATAAAAAACTATTCTGTTTAACAATCGGTTATATTTATATTAATAACTTTAACAATTCTGTTTAGTGCATGGCATATGCATAATAAATACCATCATTATCTTCTCATATAGCATAATAAATAATCCTGAGTTTTTCACGTAATTCCTCTTGGATACGATGGTTGGGCAAGTTCCGTGGTCATGTTTTTTTTTCTTTTTTTTTGTCTTTTATCAAATAAATACATTTAAGCTCCTTCAATAAGTTATCATCATGTTTGTCGTTTTTCTTTATGATGCAAGTATTAGCAAGGAAACTTACAGGCCCCTGCGTAGACTTCACCGATTAAAATTAAATGATTCTACATAAATGAAATAAATAGGACATATTGAAATTTAAATAGCTGTTGAAATAACACCTTTTAAGTGAAACATCCCGTGTAATGTGTAGGAAGATTAAAAAAAGAGAAAATATAAAAACATGTATATACATGATATTAAAAATTTATGTGGTATGGAAATAGTATTTAGCTCTTCATAAAAAAAATTAAATGAAATATAATTGAATAAGAAACAAAAAAAAGTAAACTATATGAAGTTAAAAAGGAAAAAAAAGAAAAAGAAACTATATGAATAAGAAACCAAAACGTTATTTGAATGAACAAAAAAAATTGCAAATAAAATAGGTAAATTTCACATAATGAGATTAAAATTAAATGGTTCTACATAAATAGGATAAATAGGACAGATTGAAATTTAAATAGCTGTTGAAATAAGTGGACCCTACATGATGGAAGTAAAGAATGAAATAAATTTAAAAAAGGAATAAAATGAAAAAAGAGAAATTCTCATTCTATACAGGCATTGAACCATTTTTAGTGGTTCGGTTCGATTTTTCAAATTCAGTGGTTTGGTTTACTTTAGAATATCTCCAAATCGAACCATATGATTTGGTTTGTGGTTTGCAATGACGGTTTAGTCAAACCAAACCGAATCCAATATAAACTATATATGTTAATATGTATATTAAATATTTAAAAGAATATAATTATGTATCTTTTAGATTCATAGCTCGATCATAGTCATTCTTATATATCTTTTACTAAGTTGTTTTTTTAATTGATAGTTATTGAAAGTCAAATAAAAATGTTTTTGGTCATTTTTATGTATCTTTTATCAAACTGTTTTATATTTGATTTTTGCAGTCGATAAACTTCACTACTATAATTCTATCATAATATGATACATAAAAATTTCATATTACTAGGAATCGTGATTTCTATTTAAATTTTGCAGTATTAGATATAGTTATTGTCATTTTATCTCATATCTAGTTATATTCTTTCATTTTTCACTATCAACATTTTATTTTTTTTCTATATGTTTTATTAAATGATTAAACCACAAATTGAATCGAACCAAATCGATTTTGAATCGTTCGGTTGGTTCGATTTCAATAGATAAAATGGTTCGATTCGATTTGAAAATTGTTCAAATCGAATTATATGATTTAATTTGTGATTTTGTTTCAAATCAAACCAAATCTAATTCTATATCTTCTTTTTCTCTCCCCTAAACAAATTGTTAATAGGTGGTTAACTACAGTTTCGGAATTTTCCAGTGAAGGTACCTTAACCTCATTCACGCATTTACCAAAATAATTGGCACCTTAAACGCCGTGGTAGTTACCAGTGGCAGTTACGTCATTGCAGGAAACTACTAATTAAGTTTCGAACATTTTCTCTCTGACAGACTGTGGGGGCCGCCGACCTCTGATGTGGGGCTCACCGGAGCATTCCTACGGTCGGCTGAAGAAGACCAAGCACGCAAGCACGCCCCAGCCAGCAAACAAACAGCAGTATGCTGCCATGCTGGTTTACGTAATTCTTTACTTTCCATATATTCTTAGAAAAAATACTCGTCACATCCTTTTTCGCATATTTTTTATATGTACAAGTTGAAAAAAAAACTTACTGACATTTTTTTATTATAAAATTTAAAAAAAAGGCAAAACAAGACCAGTGGTGGCGGTCAGACCTGACTACAGGAACCGAGAACGAGAACAAGAAGAAGAAGAAGAAGAAGACGAGCACGACTATATAAAGGAGGTGGAGACCGTGCTCTTTCTTCGCCAGATTCCACTAGTTCTACCCTTTTTCACCTCCAATTCCAATTCACACTGTGCTTCGTTTATTGGAGGGATAAGGTTAAGAACTCCTTCCTGCAAGGATCAAACTAACAATTAAACAAAGATCCTTCCTTCCTTCCTTCCTTCCTTCCTTCCTTCCTTCCTTGATTCTGCCGACTGTTTCCAGATATATACTTACAAACCAGAATATGCTACTCCGGTCTCTGGCGGCAGAGATGACGAAAATGGAGGTTCTTGGAAACGACAAGGGTACACAGAAGCAGAAGATATCGATTTGTGGTGGCGACTGCAGAGTCGTGGAGATGCTCATTGGCTTGAACGCAATGGAAGATGCGGCGGTGGTGCGGGCACCGGCGACTCCGGTGTTGGAGGGGCCGACAGAGCCTGGCGAGGAGTTGTTCGTGCGGCCGATCAACTTTGCCATGGTGGATGCTGGTATTTTCAGGTCGGGCTTCCCCGACACCACAAACTTCAGCTTCCTCAGGACTCTCAATCTCCGATCCATTCTGTAAGCAAACTACTCATTTCATCTTCTTCTCTTATCTGCTGCCTTTGCTAAGTAAATAGATGGAATTTGCTGCAAGAATTTGTGTATGGATCCGGTTTGGCCTTTTCCTTCTCTCTCTCTCTCTCTCTCGGGCTTTGATTTGGAGGATTGATGGGTTTGTGTTGTGCTCTGTTTCTTTGGGTAGGTTCTCTCTCTCTCTCTCTCTCTTTGTGTCTGTCTGTTTCTCTCTCTTTGATTTGGAGGATTGATGGGTTTGTGTTGTGCTCTGTTTCTTTGGTTAGGTACCTTTGCCCGGAGCCTTATCCTGAAACCAACATGCAGTTCCTGCAGGCCAATGGGATCACTCTATTCCAGTTTGGGATTGATGGAACCAAGGTACTACTATTGCTTGCTGGGGATTTGTTTCTCCCTTCCTCTGTTCCCTTTCTTTTCTTTGGGTTAAACTATGTTTCTTGTCCTTGCCAAAAACAAAAAGGTTTTGTTTTTATTTTCCCTGCGGTGTGGTTGTTGCAGTGTGATGCATTCGCATTGTTCTGAATGTTTGTATCAATCAACAAGCGTGTTTAATACAACCGGTAAATTACATGAGATCATCGATATATAACCTTTATGTGCTAATATAAATTTTAGTTCATTTAGGAGGCCATCTTATGTCTCTTTTTTTTATGATTAAGTTAGAAGAATCACTAGTTCTTCTTTCTGACGATTCTTCTATAGCAAATGTAGAGTACCTATTTTTTCCTGGATTCTGATTCTCTATGTATTTATTTGAAGACTCTAATCTTAAGAAAACTCGTATAAGTTGTACAAAAGATTGGACGTGTAACGTCAATTTTTCAAGGTATACAGCCAATTTCCAATATTCCTATTTCCTCAGTATCATTTTACTGCCAGTTGGTTACGTCCTTTGTTACTTGGTTTTTTCTTAGCCAAAGGCATAGAGAATCCCAGGGTACCCAGTAATCTTGACTTCTTTAGCTTCCTTTAGAATTTGATTTCCCTTCCTTTTTAATGAAAAAAAGCCTTTCTACGAAAGTCATATATTTATCTTATTTTAGTATTATTTTCTAAAATTAAGGAGGGCCCATATTTACCCAATTCTGGAGAGGGCTTGTTGAGAATATTACTATAGCTATTTTAGTGCAGTTTGCCCGGCTCAGTTCTATTGGGTTTGTGCCTTAATGAGTTGATTTATTATCTAAGCAATTATTATTTTGGTTTCTTTCTTTTGTTGGTCCCAATTTCTAGATTGGATCTTTAAAGTTTGATTACCTATTCAACAACCCATTCCAACAATCCTTTAAAATCAGTTTTGTTGTAATTTCCCTCAAGATCTGTCTACAACAACTTAAAATCATCCACTATTACTTTTGAGATAGTTTCAAATTATTTATGCTTGGTAAACAGTTTCAAATTCTTGATAGCCATTTCACCAAGTAAATGTTTGTAATCATACAATATATATCATAAAATAATAATAGATTTATCTATGTCAATCTCAATAAAAATTCCTGGGAAATTATTGAGCTTTGGTCCACATATAATAATATATCTTGAGTTGTCCCCATTTAGCAAGTAAAAGGAGTGCGAAACACTACAATTCAAATCTCTAACATTGCAAGGGAGGTGGTGACTTTCATATGCTACATGTGTAGTTTGAGAGACTAGATTTTTGTGCATAATCCAAGCTTCAAGGTTTATAATATAAAGATTTGTAAACCCACAGATTTTAGTCTTTAGACATAATATTGTTATTCATATATGTGCAGTATTTCTAATGATATTTTCTGGTTTTGAAGTTTCATTCTATTGGTTTCATTAATTATCTGATTTAGATGCAAAAGCTAAACATGGTATAGGTGCAGATTGTATATTTCTTTTGAGGTCTTCAATTTCCAATTTTTTCTGTATATAATTGTTATATTCCTCCGGAACATTGATATTGGATACAATTTATGTAGTAGCTGTTATGAATGTCACTTCCATCTAAATGCCCCCAAATATATTCACTAACAAAATCTTACCTCTGCAGGAACCTTTTATTCCTGAAGATACAATTCATGAAGCACTTAAATTTTTGCTTGGTTAGTGAACTCTACTTAATTATCGTCTTGGCACTTTTTTCTTTAGAGAAAATGACGTACAAATTGCATATTCTTCCTTCTAGCAGATGTTAGGAATCACCCAGTTCTAATTCATTGCAAACGCGGAAAGGTAAAACCATGGAATCATGTCTCACTTATCTCCAAGACCAATAATTGATATCTGAAGTCTGAACATTTGTTATGTATGTTTGTATCCTTCCAGCATCGTACTGGTACTGTGGTAGGATGCCTAAGGAAACTGCAAATGTGGTGCTTGTCTTCGATATTTGATGAATACCAGCGATTCGCTGCAGCAAAAGCAAGGATTTCTGATCAAAGGTTCATCGAAGTGTTCGACATATCTAGTCTGAGACACTTCCCTACACCTTTGACATGCCCCAAAAGGTTGCCGTCCATTGTTTGAAAGCGAGTTCATCATGTTTTCTCCGGTATGTAGTTGGAAGGACCTCTAACTTCTACGAAAAGCAATCTAATATCATGGTGCTAGAAATAAGTGGTAATGAATCCTTTCCTCCGATGATTGGAGCATCGAACGGAATGCTAGTGCAAGAGTTTGATGAGACGGAAGCAGAGCCCTTTTAGAAGCTTTTCTCTTTCTTTCTTTTCTCACTTCTGTTGGGGAAACTGTATTTGTTTCATTGTAAAGGGAGCCCCCTTCGTATCAAATTTTCCAATTTTTAGGGAGGCGTTGGGCTCTCACTTCAGTATGCAATTGTCTTGACTTTGTCTTTCTGGCGAAAAAGTTTCTGCCCTGTTACTTTTCCACCAGGCTAACTAGTTTTTCATTTTCACGTTTTTTGCAATTTTGTAAGGTACGTCCGCTGTCGGAGCTGGCATGTAATCAGGAGTGAGATTCTTGATGCATTTGGCCCTCCAGTACCGGGATGACTTTTGTCTGTAATTTTTAATGTGGAGGTTATGGACACAAATGGTGCTTATCCTTTCAAATCAAAGATTGGAAGTCCCACCAAAAAACATAAATGTGTTTTGTAACCAAATGATAAAACTGTGTTTTTTTTTTGTTTGACGATGATTGAAGCATTGTGTGCTGCTAGGTAGATATTGCTTGCAATGCACGTAGTTCTGCAGTGATTTTCTCGCCCAGGTGACCAGCTGTAGGGGTGGATGTCCACCTGTTTGGAAATAACTGACGATGAGCGACGACATCCATATCTTTCAGAATGTATAAACCCGTTTAGCATAGACTGTTATCTGGGAGTTGTAGAAAGTAATGCAGACAAATGTGCACCGTGGTAAAGTGGCGGTGTAAATCATAGAAGCGTTCCGGTAGACTGAATAGAACGAGTGGATGGACGATCCCTCGGACGAATCTTAATAGAACATGCAATGAGAATCAAAAACCCTGCAGAGACGATGAAGACATTAACGTAGGGGCCACTTATAGCAGTGAAGCCCATCGCTCCTCCATCCACTAGAAAGATAACACATGGATGGATGGATGGATGGATTGTACCATCTGCTACGTATTAATTTTGAATATTTATTAAAATTATTTTTTACTAAATTTTAGATTTAAATATATATAATTTACTGAAAAAATGCATGGACGTTACTTAACTTAAATAGGGTAGGACCTTAACTGATCCTTATTCTCTCTCTCTCTCTCTCTATATATATATATATATATATAGAGAGAGAGAGAGAGAATGATCAGGTATACCTTACTTAAGAAAGTAAGATCCTTAATCTCAATCATTTATCTTCATATCAGTAACTACTATTTTAATGATAATAATTAAAAAAAAATTCATTAAATAAGGAGGTAGTTATTGTAACCACATTTTCTATTAAATTCACTATAAAATTCAAATCCAACAGTTGAGATATTTAGAACCCTACTTATCTTAAGTAGGGCCAGAACTTATCAGAAAATTAGCATATATAAAAATATATAGGCTAATTTTCTGATAAGATTTATCTCTATTTAATATAAGTATAGTCTTGAATCTCATCGTTGGATTTGAATCTTTTGATAGATCTAATGGAAAATGTGGTTATGGTAACTACTTCCTTATTTAATGGAATTTTTTAAATTATTGTCAATAAAATGATAGTTACTGATATGAAGATTGATGGTTGAGATTAAGAGTTCTACTTTTCTTAAGTAAGGTAGGTCCTATCAGATCATTACTATATATATATATATATATATATATATATATATATATATATAGGGAAAAGTTCAGATGAGGACATGTCTTCTTTTTAGCATTTTAAGGACAACACCAAAAAACATATATTGAGGATTCAAATTCAAAATCCATTCTTTTAGATTATGAAGCCTTTAATCTTGTCTGTTTATCATAAAAATCATTTATTGATTTGATTTTAATCAAAACCACAACTCATTTTCCAAAATCATCAAAAAAAAATTATTTTAAAATTCAAAATTTAAAATCCCTCCTACTCCCATTATTAAAAACTCTCCACCACCACTCCCCCGTCCCATTCCAGAAAAATAGGATGCAACAACCACACCCCCGCCCCCCACTCATCGTGGTGGTGGTGTCCTCTTCTCTCCTAAGCATCATTCTCTACACTTGTCTTTTGTTGCCAACTTGCTAGCACCTTCTTCGATTGATCCTGCAGGTCAATCAAAAGAATTGAGGACTATTAAGACTCCTTGTTCTAAACAAACATGTTCTAGGATCAGTTTCTTAGCCTACAGAATTAAAGTTCCACTTTCTTGTGCATGCATATTGTACGGTTAGTTTCCTGATTCACAAATTCCGAACCTACGCAAGTCTCCTTTGTTCTATACATACATGTCCTGAGATCAGTTTCCTAATTAATAGAATTGACAAATTGAAGTCCCATTTTCTTGCACATACGGATTGTAAGGTTAGTCTACCGATCGACTTACAATCTCCAAACTTTTGAGTCTCATTATTCCTTACATATTCTGAAATAAATCCTTAACCGACAGAATGAAGGATTTATTGGTCCCATTATCTTGTGTATACACATTCTTAGATCAGATTCACATCTAGACCATAAGTCTCATTATCCTATATATACCTATTATACGGTTTGCCACTTGATCAACAAAACTAAGAACTCTTTGTCCCACTACCCCATTCATGTGTCAAAAAGATTTAATGACTGCCATGAACCCAATAGGATAAATTTAGTCCATTTATTTCTCTTATCAAGTCGAAGCAGAAACCAATAAGAATGTCCAGACCAACATCACATCATAGACAAAAGGGACAATGTTTTTTTCCCGAATGCCACTTGCCTTGTGAGTTCACTTAAGCCATAAAAATTAACACCAAATCTGATCTCACGAGTCTTGCTGGACATGGACATCTCCTAGTGCCAATTCGTGGTTATCTATCATTGGGGCTTTACATAGTCTACCAACAAAACTTGATGCTGGGAACGATACTTTAAATTCACCCAATTCAATTCAGTGGCATGAAACTCTTAAAGTTGGTGCTGGGAACGATACCTTAAACTCACCCAATTCAATTCCTAAGTTTCAATGACTAGAAATGTTTTATCATGTTGTTGGGAACTACACCCTAAACTCACCCAACCTTAGTTACAACTAGGCCTAAAATCAACCATGATGTTGAAAACTACATCCTAAACTCACCCAACAATAGGTCTAAACTTGACCTAAATTGATCTCATGGTGTTGAGAACTACACCCTAAACTCATCCTACCTTGGCCAAAACTTGACCTTAAAACAACAAACGATGCTAAGGTTAACACCTTAAACTCACCCAATCTTAGGTCTCTAATGGCATATATAATGAATCGTATAGTTGTAAGTCAGGTCAGGTCGAATATAGGATTAACCCTTATCTTTATCCATCCCTTATTGAGAGGTGATGAATCAAATCAATATCCGTTTTAAAAAAACTTAACTATTACCTTATCTATTACCCTTTTGGTTAGTAGGTAGTGATGTGGGTTAACGAGTCATCAAATTTTATTGTAATGATAAGGTCTATTTGATCACAGATTATTCATTTCAGGTTATATCTGAAATCTACTCACTTGCTACAGTATATTAAATATCCCACAATCCAACTAAAAAAAGAAAGAAAGAAACTGTCATGTTCCAAATTTTCCACAATAATTTAAACAAATTAAATTACGGGAAAACTAAAGTTAAACAGTAAAATATCTAACCACCAAGAACCTGTGTGTGCGGCTAGCAGACTCCAGACTATATGCACTACGCTAAACCAATCGCATGTCTGCACCTGCGAACAAAATCACAAGGAAAACGCATGAGTAACCAAAGTCACCCAGTATGCACCC
>JAMKQA010070820.1:0-13865 GCA_024699735.1 Posidonia australis | reverse complement strand
TTCTATCATATTTGATATAGCTTTACCAGTATGTGGATGATCAAAAACTTTAAAAGCAATTAATCTTTTTTGTAAATTCCATTCTATGTTTATCCAATGTGCAGTTAAACATAAATATGAAAAATTATTTGGACCAGTCCACACATCACATGTTAATGATATTTTACATAATAAATTAAAAAATATTCTAATTAAATCTTTTTTATCTTTTTTAAATGTCTTATAAATTATATTTCTTGTTGTATTTCTAGAAAAACTTTTAAATTGTGGATTTAAATAATTTTGTATACATGATTCAAAATTTTTATTTCAGAAAAAGAAAATGGTTATTCATCTTTTACTATAAATTTAATTATTCCTTCCTTAACTTCTTCTATATTATATTTTCAATTAATTATACCACTAAATCTTACTTGTAATTTCGATTGTTTTAAATCTGTATTGTCATCTTTATTATGTTTAGGTTTACATTTTTGTAAATGTCTAGATATATGACCTACACCCCCTTCCCTAGGACATGTGTATGTGGTATTACAATAATTACAGTAACACCTAATTTGATCTACAAGGTCTATTGTAACATGCTCCCAAACCCAAGAACTTTGTTTCCTAGGTGTTTTTTAGTAGCTGTAGATTTGTGCAGTATGTGTTGGAGTTGATTGAGGCTGATTTGACTCCATACTAGAGATATAGTCATGACTACCAACATTACCAATATTTTCCATTTTAATATAAAAAATGAATATAAAATAATAAAACCCTTAACCTACAAAAACCAAAACCCAAAAATGGAGGGATTAGAAGTAAAGAATTTGGAGGGATTAGAAGTAGAGAAATTTTGATATTGCTGACTCAACGGGTGTCGCATGGAGACTGGAGAGTAGAAGATGGGGCGGAATCCAAAGTCAAACAGCGAAATCTTCACTTGAAAATCCTCACTTGAAAGTTGGGAGAAAGTTGTAGACTTGTAGTGGAGAAGAGAAGATTGAGTTGTGGAGAAAAATGAATGGAGTAAGGGGATATTTATAGGGTAAATGGAGTGAATTTTAAGTTAAAAAAAGAAGAAATATGCAACGACTATTTAGCCGTTGAAAACGACTATATTATTTAGCCGTTGCAGCTTGGTGCGCCAGCATGGTACGCAGCTTGGTGCACTAGTTAGGTGCGTCCTGTATTTTTTTTTGTTTTGTTTTTTTAAAATTTTTGCATGCAGGCCGGCCAGGTCCAGTCCAGACTGTTTTCACGAACCAAATTGGGCCTAATAAACTAGTCTTGGCGGGCGTGACCCTTGGGCCCAGCACGACCCACGGCAGGCCTGGCCTGGCCCAACCCAAGGAAATTGTTTTTGAGCCCGGGCCATGTTGGGCCGCTCAAGGCTGGTCCGATCCGATTTCCACCTCTAGGTACATCTTATTATTTATTTATTCCGCAGAGATCTCTACAGAAGAGAGAAAAGGGTTACAAAATTTTCTGTTAAACAAGAAAAAAGGATGGCCATCTTTTTCTCATACACTAGGTTGCTGCACCACCTTGATCAAAAGGTTGATCGGAGGATTTTTGTAGTTGGATCAATCTGAAACTTTACCAACTTCCTCGCAACTTGGAGTTCTTTATTTTGGATGGTTGGATTGAGGATGAGAGTAGTTTTAGAGTCAGATTCAAAGAGGGTTTCAGGAGTTCATCATTGCAATTCTGTAGCACACATTCTTGGTAGAAGGTCAGTTTGAGAGGCGAAACGAAGTTTGTTTGGGCTGAAATTTTGTCAATATATTGGGGACTCGTTGAGCTTCATTCCTACCAAGTTTTGTGATTTTTGGAGCAACGTAGTGCAACATAATTTTCTAAAACATAAGTGGTCGAGTTTGGATAAATCTACATTTCCTCTTATTTGTGTTGTTTGCTTGTGTCATTGATATCGGTAGATGTACATGTGATTCCTCTAGTTATACACTACAGAGGACTTCTTTTGTACTCATTATTGATTATAGTGGAAGATTTAATGATGGATCGATTGATCCTGTGATTTTTACTCCTCATATTGAGAAGGTTTTCTACGTAAATATTGTTATACCTTGCTTGTGATCTTGTCGATTATTTTCTTTGTTTGTTTCATCATTGAGAAGTTGCTTGTTAGTCTTATTCAGGTCTTATTTATCCAACAAGTGGCACCCACTGTGGGACTAGGAGTAAGGTTCAGTTCTTTGTAGTGAAATGGAAGCAAACATGAGCATGATGAATTCACTGAATGGTACAAACTTTCAAGCTTGAAAGAGAAAGATGGAAGATCTTCTCTATGTAAAAGTATATTACAAGTCTGTTTTTAACAAAGAGAAACCAAAAGGCAAATTTGAGGATGAATGGAAAATATTTCATCGCAGGCATGCGGCTTCATTAGACAATGGGTGGATGATAATATGTTGAATCACATTAGTGATGAGACAAATGCAGGTACCTTATGGCAAAAGTTGGAGGAGCTATTTGCTCGAAAAGAAGACACCAACAAGATATTTCTTATCAAACAATTGATGCATTTGAGATACTGAAACAGCACCTTTGTGACAGATCATGTAAATGCATTTTAAGGAATTATAAATCAGTTGTGTTTGATGGGCATTGTGTTTGATAATGGAGTGAGAGCCTTATTGCTTTTAAGGTCATTACCAGATACAAGGGAGACCTTAAAGGTCACACTCTACAACTCAGCTCTTAATGGTATTGTCACTATGAATTATGTGAAGACTAAGGTGATGAATGAAGAGTCCAAAAGGATTGTAGAAGGTTCTTCCTCCTACTCTAATGTACTAGTTACAGAGTCACAGGGGAGAAGTCAGAGCAAAGGTCCCAAAGGTTCTAAGAATGGCAGAAGTAAGTCTAAGGCCAAGTATGCAAATGTTGAGTGCTACCATTGCCATGAAAAATGTCACACCAAGAAATTCTTTGGGAAGCTAAAGAGAGAACAAGAAAAAGAAGAAAGCACAACATCAAGACAATGATAACAATAGTGAGGGGAGGATTGCCTCTACTATTGAAGAATTGTTTGTTGTTTGTGATGATGATTCTATTAATCTTGTTGGTGACGATGAGATAGCACAGGTGTCAAATAGTAGTGCTACCATTCATGGCACATCTCGGAGAGATTTCTTCACTTTTTACACTCCAAGTGATTTTGGAGTTGCAAGGATAAACAACAACGATAGAGCAAAGATTGTTGGCAAGAAAAATGTGCATTTAAAGGCTACAAATGGCACTAGGTAGATCCTCAGATCGGTTAGACATATTGAGAGTTTGAGACTTAACATTATTTCAGTTGCGAGACTTGATAATGAAAGCTACTCAAATCATTCTGGAGATGAACAATACAAACTCACTAAAGAAAGCATGATTGTAGCAAAAGGTAAAAGGTTATCTCACCTCTATTATATTCATACTAAACTTTGTAGTGTTTCTGTTAATGCATTAGAAATTGAAGTCTTACTGGGGTGAGGCATTAATGATTACTATTTATCTTGTTAATCTTTCACCATGTTACTATTTGTAGGGATATGTTCTAACAGGGTTTGGTACAATAAGGATGTCTCCTATGATCATTTAAAGGTGTTTGGATGCAAAGCCTTTGTTCATGTACCTCAAGATAAAAAAACCAAGCTTTATGCAAAGACACGACAATGTATTTTCCTTAGCTATGAACAAGATGATTTTGACTATAAGCTATATGATCCAGTAGCTAAGAAGGTGGTCAGAAGTCGTGATGTTGTGTTTATGAAAGATCAAACAATTGAGGACATTCACAAAGTGTTGGTTGAAGCTACTCACCAACAACCAACAGTGCAAGAAGTTCCACCAACTGTTCTACTTAGAAGATCAGCTAGAGATAGAAAACCTTCTACTAGATATTCTTCAGATGAGTTTGTGGTATTACTCTCTGATGGTGCACAACAAGAGTACTATGCAGATGCAATGGAAGGTGAGCACAAGAAGGTTGCGCGTAGCCTCCTTCTCGGTTGCACGCCACTCCCACCTCCTCTTCGGTTGTGCGCCACTCCTTCTTTTCTCCTCTCTCGGTCACCTTCTCCTCTCCTCGCTTGCCTCCGCCTCTCTTTATCCTCTCCTCCCTCCGCTTCACGTCGGCCATCCATCGCGTCAGAAATGACGACGAGGCACAGGCTGCTGACTGGTGGTGACACGAGTGTGGAAGAAGTGGAAGAAGAAGACAGAATGGTGCGGGCTCGTGAGAGGAAAGGAAAAAAGAAAAGAGGAAAAGAAGGAAAGAAAATGAAGAAAAGACAGGCACACATACCGAAGTGACTGTGCATCCTCAAATTGGACTCCTCATTGATTCCAAATCACAAGCAGGAGCACAACAAGTCAACCACAAGCTCATACATCCAAGAAATAACAGATTATCTATCAATAAACCATTTATGCAATATTACAATTAATAACATGGTTTATAAATAAAAATGGATAATCAGGCCCAGATGTCACAAGTCTGCAGATTGAAGAAAAGTTTTTATGGTCTGAAACAAACACCAAGGGAATGGTATATGCAGTTTGACACTGTCATGGGGGAACAAGGCTACAAGAAATGCAACATAGACTATTGTGTATGCATTAAGAGATTTTCCTTTGATGATTTTATTATTTTGTTATTCTATGTTGATGATATTTTAATTGTTGGTAAGATTATATCTAAAATTGCAAAGTTGAAGAAAGTGCTACATAAGTCTTTTGCTATGAAAGATGTGGGACCTACAAAGAAGATTCTTGGCATTGGAACTGAAAGAGACAAAGTTCTAACAAGTTGTTATTATCAAAAGAGAAGTACATTGAGAAAGTACTTTAAAGATTTCATATGGACGATGCAAAGCTAGTTAGTTCTCCTCTTGCAGTTCAATTCACATTAAGCAAAAAGCAGTGTCCTTCTATAGATGAGAAGAAAAGGGAAATGGAGAATGTTTCGTATGCCTCAGCTATTGAAAGCCTGATGTATGCTATGGTGTGTACCAGACTTGATATTGCCCATGCAATTAGTACAGTAAGCAGATTTCTTTCAAACCCTGGAGAACAACATTGAGAAGCAGTAAAGTGGATCATGAGATACTTCCAAGGCACTTCAAATTTGAAGATCTGTTTTGACAGTGGAGAACCAACATTGATTGGTCATACTAATTCAGATATGACAGGAGATGTGGATAACTCGAAATCCACTTCTGGGTATTTATTTACCTATGCAAGGGGAGTTATTTCATGACTTCTGAAATCCAGATTGCAGAAGTGTATTACATCGTCTACTACAGAGGCTGAATTTATTGCAGTTATAGAAACCTACAGCGAGATTCCGAAAGGATCTTTATGTCTGTAATGCCTGAGCATCTGCAAGCCATTCCACGTAAAGCACGTCCTACTTAGACAAACGTGCAAGATCAGGATCATTCAAGTCCAAGGCCAGCCACCCTTGGGAGCGCATGTACTCAATGTACTGGTCTGGCGGCTTTATGGCACGCGGATTCTTCGGAGCAAAACCATACACTCTTTCCACATCCGTTGCGAACCATCTAACAAATGCTGGATCCAGTGGGGGTGGAGCCCTCACCAAAATCTCTTCTCTCTTTTCTTTTACAGGTTTATTTCCCATGGCAACTTTCGTCCAACTTGAAAAACACAAGGAAACAGGAAAAGCAGTTGAAACTAAACTGTCATTGGCCTTGGGAATGAAATTGGCACAAAAAAACTAAGGCATCTAAATAGAAATGAGTGATCACTAAAATGTAGCAGTGGAGGGTTTAAAATCATAAAAATGTTTGAGCTTATGATCACAGGTCCCCATGCAACTATATGTCTTCTACCATTTTTGAAATGAATGCAGGAAAAAGGGGTGAAACAATGGATAATTTACAAATATTTCTCTTTATGCTTTTCTTTTCATGAATAAATGTCGGATAACAAGATACCCAGCAGTCGTCAAAAGTCAAAACACCCACCTACAAGTCATAGCTCTGAGGTACTTCTAATAAAAGGTTGAGCTCCAAAACTACTTGGATTACATGATGGTCTCTCTACGTTCCTTGGAGTAGATTTGTAGAGTAGAACATTATAAACTAAAACTCATATATTCCTATAGTGTTTTTTTTTTCATGCTTTTTGAGTGAAGGTTGGATCTTCCACAATATTATTGATGAAACATCCAAGACATACAACCACTGGGACATAAAGGTACTCACCAGATATGCAACACAAAGTTTTTCAAAAAAGGATGTGCAACACAAACAAAGTAAGTTGTTGATGCTCACCGGTTCAAAAGTCACCCAAAGATCTAGCTCTCTTAATTAGTTAATTGCATTTCGAACTAAGGCTGTTACGCTGTAAAACTAAAAGCCTATTACATTTCCTTTGCACCAGATCGCCAAGCAGTGGCATGAGCAAAAGTTCTGCATCTTTCTCTGTCTTCGTCTTCTCGAGGAGAGTTCATCCGCAACCAGCTACTAAAAGAGGTGTTTGTTGGAAACACTCCATGTGTTTGTTTTCTTCGTTGCAAAGCACACAAGTTGTATTGCCCTATTCCTATTTAATTAATATTCATCCCATGCTTTCTTCTATAGCATTTTGTATAATTCTTTCTTATGTTGCAAGACACTCTTACTAGTTCCATCACTTGCAGTGGAACAAGATGCTTTGGTTAAATCATGTTATCCACCTCAGTCCCAAATCCAAGAGGGGTGAAACTCAATCCGTCTCCCAGATATATAACTACAGATTTGATCCAACGTAAAACTCTTGGCAGAATACTAGATTTCTAATGTGATTTGAGTAATTTATAATCTGTGATTAATGTAAAACTCAATATGTGATTGGTTCAGCTATTATGTTTGTTACGTCCCTACACAGTTTTGAGTTAATATCTGAACCAGACAGCCTGATTTCATAATCTGCTCCCAGAAGAAAACAGTAATCCTCAACAGTGGTAATGATCTGTGTATAGACTGTGCCTGTTGAGTTATTCAACCATAGAATGCTCGGTGAGTCCGTCCTCATGGGAACCCAGCCATAGACATACATAATGTTAATACGACCAGCCAAAACTTTACTTATTTACGGTACTATAATTTTCAGTCACTTTTCCCGTTGCATGGAATCGAAAACCAATGAAACTGGAGACACTTCCGATTTCCCAGTAGCATTCTTGATTTTAACCACAATTCACTAGATCTTCTAAAATGAAGGAGCAACCTCAAGATCTAGATATCACCAAAAGCAATAAAATCATGGTTTTTGCTTGGTCCGCGACCAACTGGACTTAAAAAAATCGTGGGAATATAGTTCATCAAAACCAGCCACGGAATCAGAGATCCCCCTACGTACCAACACAAATCTAGCAAAAAAAAAAAACATCAAAGAGATAGAAATCTTACCGCTTCGCTCTCCTCGTCCAGATTTCGGTTTCCACCACAAGCGCCAAGTAGCGGTGGCAGTGGCAAGATAGCGGTGTATTTGTGGATTACTGTTGTACCCATTGGGCCTGAGAGGCAGGCCCATATAGCCCATATACCATTTCACCACGTCGTCCTCCTCGTTTTCTCTCTCTAGGGTTTCGATATCGGAGGAACGGGAGAGATGAAGAAGTACGGGTTGCAGCTAAGGATTCCCCCTCAGCAGCAGCAGCAGAGGAAACCGGCGGCCACGAGGCCCACGCTCCCGCCTTCCGCCCTGGGGTTTGGCGACGATGACGACGACGAGGATGACGTCGAGAGGGAGATCGCTCGCCAGGCCGCCAAGAACAGGGCTCTCAGAGAGGTGATAATTGGAAGTTCGACTGGATTTGCATCATAAAGGAGTGAAATTGGGGATTGTTTTTAAGTGGTTTTTGGTTTTTCTCCGCTTCCTCTGTTAATTCCTCACTGCACATTGCTACACTTGGGATTTTGGATGAATTGCTCTCTTCTTCTTCTCCTTCATCTGTTGGTTTTTCACTGCGAGCTTAGGTTCCAAAAAAAGAGTGTTTTTTTAATGAGACCATTTGAGCACGAAATGTTTGAGGAAACCAATAAGTTAAATAATTAGCTTTTGAAGCATGGAGGAAAAATCATATTGCCACTGCAGGTATATGCATTCGTTAATAAGCATGGTAATATTCACGTCAATTTGTGAATTGATGCAAGCATATTTTAGCATAAAACATGTAAGGGATACCAACAGTGGCGGAGCTAAGAATTAAACTGAGGGGCAGTACTTTGCATTATATATGTTACTAAATGTAATAAAAAATTATTAATAATAACAAGAATGATTTTTAGAAATAACATATGGTATTCTTTCTCTTTTTCTATGAAGTGTCAAAAAATATATCCATTAAAACATGCATATTTACAAAAGAAGTCCCCAAAAGATAATTTTAGTTTTCATAAAGTACCTAAAAAAAATTAAATTACTGTTTACAAAAAAAACCTAAAAAATATATCCAATTGTTAGAGAACATGGATATTTACAAAAGCAAACCCAAAAAGAAAATTTAGTTTTTGATAAAATATCCAAAAGTATATCCATATGTTCAAACATGGATATTTACAAAAAATAAAACCATAAATCTCAACTAACTTCAGTCTTCATCGAAGTTGTGCCTTTTGTTTGGTTACATTAATGAAATCATCATCAAGGTAGTAGTTTTAACGTTCTTGGCAATTTTTTTCAATATAACAACCAAACAATCTACAAGAAATGTATTCTCCATCTTGTTATAAAGTCAGGTGCTGGAGGTGGGGGAGGAAGAGTGCAAACAAAGATGGTGGATGGTGGTGGCGAAGGGCTGCTGGCAGTGCCACAATGGGAAAGGAGTCAAAGAGGGTCGGAGGTAGGGGGTAGGGGAGGGGGGCTCGAATGCTACGGGCAGTGGTAGAGAATTTTGGGAAGTGAGTGTTTTTTGGGGTTTGGTGCATGTGTATTGGGATTTGTTTATAAATGTTGCATTGTAGTCTTAAATTTTTCTAAAATTTTATATGATAATAAAAGTGTAATAAAATTTGAATTTAAATAGGATGGGCAGTTTATATTACTCTTAACTTTTTACTTTGTGAATTAGTTATGATAGGTTTTTTTTAACAAGGAGGTGGGGCCAGGCAGCTGCACCTGCACGACCCCACTACCTCCGCCCTTAGATACCAACTTGGTAAGAAATATTTTTTGGTTCAAGTATTGAAATTTGAAAACAATTTCCAGAAATATTTAAAAGTACTCCTTGAAAATCATGGTTGTAGTTGAGGATTTTCCCCTCAAAACACCAACAGTTATTTAGAGTTGAGATTAACATGCATATCTTTCACGCTTTACCTTTTTAGTGTTCTCACTTTTAACGAGCGATATTATAATGATTTTTTTCTCTAAAGGTAGAGGAGAAGCATAAAAAAGCACTAGAAGAGGATCCATCTGTTTTTGATTATGATGGGGTCTATGATGAAATGAAAGAGAAGATTGCTCGTCCTGTGGTGCAGGATCGCACAGAGCGGAAGGTACTATCTTATGGTTTACATTTTTATATCTTCCATTGGGTGTCAATGAATTTTTATCATGTAGATATGGGAATATAATCTGCATTGAGTAGTGTATATTGTTGGAAAACAATGAGTCTCTTTTGCAGTCAACTAGTCAATTCTCTTTCCACTGACTCTGGAAACATTCCCCTGGTATATGAAACATGTGATTGAATATAAAGCTTACCCACCCTATACACCTAATTGATAATTCTATTTGATCCATCACGGTATCTCCCTGCAACCTAAACCAAAAATTTCAGTGAATTGTAAGACCTTCAGCACTCGGACACCTGTCCTCAATTTTTGATTCATATTATTAGTGATGTAGTTTGTTGCACATCAGGTACCATTCAATGTCGATACCCCAGTAAATAATCATGAGTGGTAGTAATACTTGCAATAGAAGCTCTTTTCTATGTCCAGGCTTTGGTATTTGGACAGTTGAATTTTAACTTTGATATGACTGATGCACTGGTTATTTTCAATTGCAGTCAAAGTACATAGAGAAACTGATGGAAAAGGCAAAACAACGGCAGATGGAACAGGAAATTATTTATGAGAAAAATTTAATGAAAGAAAGAAGCAAAGAAGATCATCTCTACCAAGACAAGGAAAGATTTGTTACTGGAGCCTACAAAAAGAAACTTGAAGAGCAGAATAAATGGATGAAGGAAGAGCATTTGCGGCAACTTCGTGAGGAGAGAGAGGATGTGAGTCTCTACTGCACAGTCTATGCCTTTTTAATATTTATCATATTTTTTTGCCTGCCTTGCTACAATTTAACAATGAACAATTGATAACAGTAAATTGAAAACTTTTTTTCTTCTAGTGAGGCCAAAATACTATTTATTCCTGAATCCTTTCAACAGTTATTTTTGAAAATCTATGAATTGATACGCTTCTATGTCTTTTAATTTTACATGAAGTACCCCGTCTTTCAAATTGTATTTCATTTTTCTTGGTTAAACTCGTTTAAAAAGTTTTTGTTTTTAATTTTTCTCCTTTAGGTTTAAACCCTTACATGCATTTATTTTTAAAACACATTTACTAGATATGTTGTGTTTACAATTTGAAATGGGTGGACTGTGTAACACTTCCATCAAAACCACATTCTTCTGGACTTAATTTTATGGAACTGAATAGACTACTTTGTATAATTTTTAATTAAATTAATTATGATGTCACCATCCCATCTTGGTCACTAAGCTGTTGAACTGGTGGTTCATATTTCTTGGTTAAACCCATTTAAACAGTTTGTTTTTAATTTTTCTCCTATAGGTTTAAACAATTACATGCATTTCTTTTCAAAACACATTTTACTAGATATGTTGTGTTTACAATTTGAAATGGGTGGACCATGTAGCACTAATATCAAAATCACATTCTTCTGGACTTAAATTTATGGAACTGAATAGACTACTTTGTTATAATTTTTAATTAAATTAATTATGATGTTACCATTCCCATCTTGGTCACTAATCTGTTGAACCAGTGGCCCTCGTCATGTGATCAAAATGGTTTGATGACCAAGCTGGATATGTTCCGTTTACAATTTGAAATGGTTGGACTGTGTAACACCTACATCAAAATCACATTCTTCTGGACTTCAATTTATGGAACTGAATAGGCTACATTGTTTTCGTTTTTAATTAAATTAATTATGCATCCCATCTTGGTCACTAATCTGTTGAACCAGTGGCCCTCACCATGTGATCAAAATGGTTCGATGACTGAGCTGGATATGATTACCTTGGGCCTGGTTGATTAGTCATGGCTGCTGATGTGAATATCACTGATCAGCAGGAGACATGAGGTCTAGCTTTGTAAACCATATTACCTTGACCAATGACAAGTTGATTTTATTCACCGACTAATTTGCCAATTACCCTTTTTTGCATTTTATACACATCCTAAGCCTCTACCTAGTCTTACAAATCTCCATTTGAAATTTTATTCGTCATTCCTGTTTTGGTTTAACTTGTATTTCAAGGCTTGTTGAGATTCATTGTTGTTAGTGTTCATTTTATTTACCTGACTTGATTTAACCATCCTACCGTATTTTGATTGTATACGTGTTTAGCTTATTAATGATAATTTTGTAGGCCTGCTGATTATGTCGTTTTTCTTTGTGCTAAACGTTCATTGATTATTTTGTAGGCCTCTTGTTTAACTTAGAATATGGTTATGTATGGAGCAGATGTTCTATTTTCTGCATATGCTTTAGTGACTTATTTTCAGTTGGCTTGTACATTACAATATTTAATAAACTAAATATATTACTTGATAGAAAGTTGTAAACTTGAAATTGGCATAGACTATATATACCAACCATGCTCGTTATACAATCTTCTTTGGTTCCAGTATCTACCTCTTGAGGTTTTGCTTGCCTGTTGTAGTTTTCCTCTCAATTTTATTTGCATTTTGACAAATCTTGCTATTCATTTGGCTGTGAAGGTAACAAAGAAGAACGTCACTGATTTCTACTTCAAGCTGGACAAAAATGTAGCTTTCGGTGCCCATGGAGCTGGGACCAGAAATGCTGCAAGTCAAGAAAAGGCAACTGATGGTGCCCTAGAAAAAGATATTGGTCATTATCCAGAAAAGGAGATCATTAGGAAAACGAAAGTGCCTGTTCATGCTGACAGTGGTGAGGATAGACCTGATGATGGTCAAACTGATGCACATATTGAGAAAAGTATGGAACCTCCAAATGCTGTGACCAGACCTGTCTCCCCAGTTTTCATGGAAGGAACGGCTGTAACTGAACAAATATCAAAGGAAGAACAAGTAGAGAAGTCATACAAAAGGAGTGGGGATGCAGTGGCTGCAGCTAGAGAACGCTACATGGCACGGAAGAAAGCAAAAGGACGGTAGAGTAATGGTTATCCTTGAAAGTATGTCTTTTTACGATTATACTTGTTTCCATTTTTTAATAAGTGTGTTTTGTGTAGTATTTGCTATTTATTTGCTGTAGTTCTCTCAGAAATTTACTCAATGAAAGAAAAATTAAAATGTGTTTAATAAGTCTGATTTATTTAGCAGTTTTGGATTTTTTTGCGTTTCTGATCCTTTTTTAGTTGATGTTCATCTTGCTCTTAATTAAGAGCATGAAGATAACTGTTTCACTTTTTAGGAGTAGTTCTTTTGCCCTTCCAAGTATTTGATGCCCTTCCTTGATGCGTTGTTTAGACTTTAGACCATTGTAAATTTTTCCTTTTTATGAGATCTTGATAACCTTTTCTTTGCAATCTGTTCCTTCTTTTCTAGAATTCTTGCTTTAAGCTTATTCTCTCTTTTTTTAAATTCATTTTCATCTGAATTTATGCCGGAATACTTGTAATGCGCTACCAAGAATGAAAAAATCTCTTATGATCTTTGCTGAGCATTTGTTTGGCAACCATACAGCCTCCTCTTTATCAATGGAGGTAGAGATCTTTGTTCATGAAGACAATCTTCACCAATGTGGACTGGTTTCCGATACAATTCTTACAAGCAAAGAGTGCCCTTCTCCTGACATATATCCATGTATATATGGGATTGATTTTAAAACAAGCGAACTGTGCTCATGGTGTCATATGACAAATCTAATGACTTATTGTAAGACTTGTTGGAGAAAAGTGGAATCATATGCTAGTTAGCTGTAATTGGAAGTAAGTTGTGTTGCTGCTTTGTTTGCCCCTGTAATTTTTTCTCTCTCAATAACATAGAATTGTGTCAATCTTCTCGTGCTTCTCTATTTCTGTATTTAGTTTCCTTTTTGGATACTTATCGTGAGCTGTGAGTACTGATGGTCAGGTTTGTAGTCTGATTAGCAAAATGGAAGTTTCTGTACACGTGAATCTAGATGTGAGGTACTGATCTGAGAGATCCTTGCATGGTTTCTTTGAGGAATTTAGCTAGTTGTTCGACTAAAATTACAAAATCTGTTTGGGTAAGCAGTGCTTGTTAACTACTGGCTTTTGGTTCCTTGTTTTTGTACAAGAGTAGTAGTCTAGAAACAGTGTAACATGTTCAAATTCCTTTTTCCATAAACCTGATGTTTGATAGAACTAAGGATGCCATTGAATCTATACCTGGAATGAATGCATGGCATGTACATTGTGTATGTCGTGCAGAATATTAATTTTTCATACTGATAAATATCAATGACACATTAGGAGGATAACGAGCTGGCTTTGATATGACTCAATCTGAATTCCAAATATTCCTCGATGGTCAAGAAATGGGAAAAATTGACTAGAATTTCATTTACGGCGAGACAAAGAAATGAACTTGACAAAATGGAGGTACCAACAACAAAGTCAAACATACCAAACCAGCTGAATTAAAATGCCGAGGCAC